>NQII01005727.1:13492-147735 GCA_002778355.1 Clitarchus hookeri | reverse complement strand
ACAGGCACACAGACGTGCCAACCAAACCTACACAAACAGCTTCACTTCCCCGAGAGCTAAGCAACTCTCATCACCGAAGCAATATTCACTGTATTTAATTAAGAGTCTCGTAATGTACTGATTTCTCTGTGCATGCATGTTTGAACTGCACGAGAAGGTCGTTGGACTTGTGCGAGTTTNAGTCTCGTAATGTACTGATTTCTCTGTGCATGCATGTTTGAACTGCACGAGAAGGTCGTTGGACTTGTGCGAGTTTTGTAACTATATATAGGGCCAGTGACTTTTCGCGAAAAAAATCGGAGCACACAGTAGACTTCAATACTATATATACACCTCAGCTGTTGTTATACCTCCATTGGCTGCTGGTGCCGTGTCCGTCTTTGACCAAGCCACTCAGGACTAAGTAACTCCGGCACTGAACCTTCGTGATTCGTGCGCAAACGGTTAACACGGGCCAGAACATTTTTTAGAGCCAATCAAAGAAGTTGGACGACCCTACAGTGTGTTGGACTGTATCTTGTCTCGAATTTTTTTTCGCGAAATATCACTGCCCCTATCTATAGTCCATTCGCGGATAGTTCACACTTTTCTGAAACCCTGCTAAAGTTATACTTCAAGCATATTCCTCCACCTCATGCAAACAAATCTTACCGAGTCTATAAAATTACATCAAACGGGCAGCGCACCGCTTTCGTGCGCAATCAGTTTAATACAATTTTGCATAAGAACTATTTATTACTAGGTATTGCCAACACATATATTTTATCACTGTTTTTATTCATATTAATTACAGAATAAATATTATATTTTACAGATAAAATATGGGTAACATTTAAATTTAACCGATAATAAGGTGATTTTATGGGAAAAAAAATTCTTGTAATGGACGAAATATATAGGAAACAACCCAATTTATCGTACATGCAGCAATTTTTCAAAGGTTTAATTTAAAAAAATGTGAATAAACTATAAAAATATAGACTGTGTATCATCACAAGAAAACCAAGTAAACTATGGCAATGGACGAACGCGACTTCAAAGCGTTGACGTATGTCCACGGTAACTGATCTTTCAATTGCTTCACCAAATTGCAAGAATCCTTTTTAAAAAAAAAACATCATGAGCCAGTAACTGGAGAGAACGGAATCATTAGATTTGAAATGTTTATTTCCATTTCAGAGAGCGTTAACGCCAAGTACTTGAGGATCTTGGTGCCAAGTTTAAAGTAACCCAAGTTTTCTTCATACGTTCCACAGGAGAAGCAAAATACATATCCTGGAAACTGTACCTTCTGTTAGTTTTAACTTAAAAAAAAAAACTCTGACATGCCATAGAAAATGTTCATGCTCAGCACCTGATTACAGTTAACATTTAGGCTGAAATTGATGTATGGAAAATGAAGTTGGCTGTTTGTGAAACCAAGCAGTGGAGTAGTTTGTTTCTGAGTGGAAAAGGAAACTGAAGTGCGGTTGACCGCTTCTGTATCCAAGTCTCTTCCGGTTAAAAAAATAATCTTCGCACTTTAATTAAATTATAGCGATCTTCCTTGTTTATTGATGAGTGAACTGTGGTGGTATAGGGAATGGAATCGAAGTTATTTAATCTTCGTGCCTATCGTGTTACTAGAATTTGACTGAATTTAACAGGTTTTAACTGAAATGTAAAGTAACAGGCTACAGGGAAAACACTGCGAATAATAAGTTAGCAATATTTTTTTTGTTCATTTACTTATCGCGTATTTCTTCTTTCCTTCATTTTGAGGAACTTAGGTGACATCTAATTACATGTTTTTACTGAAATAAGGTTTTCCTGGGTAATGTTACGCAAAGACCATGATGATGCACCTATAAACAAGATTATGCGAATAATAAGCCATGCGGAATATGTTGTGAATGATGGAAATTACTTGTAATGATATATATATATATCTGATTGCCTACCTTAGAATGTAGTCTGTGTTGAAATGAGATATTGATGGAGTTGTTTATAATTTTATTTTAAAACATAATTAAATGCTTTTTTTTTCTGGCCGGTTTTCAAACTAAACAGTTTAAGTACCAATATCAGCCTATAAATTACCACAAGAAACAGTCAGTCCCTCTATATAATAAAGAAAGTTTTCCTGCTTTTATACCAAGCTCCTAAATTACTTAACGACGTCAGATAGAAAAGAAGTTAATGTCTTTATATTATACAAAATCGATTGAACTTTTAAATGTATGTGATGTAATTTCCAGCAAATGAAAGGATAATATGTCAATAGGTTTGTATAATGACGCGTAGAAACCTCAACTTTACTGTTTTTCGAACATCGAGAAGAGTTAAAATTAACTTAATTTACTTAGGAAAAGAATTTCTATGTAAAGCTCGAGCAATCTATGTAGAAAATATCTTCGTAGCAAATAAATATATTTATTTAATTACTCAATATATGAAAACTTTTGCAAATTTTTCATGTATGACTCTTCCTTAATTTTTGTCTAGTAATTTTCGTCATGAACAACTTAAAATTAGCTAAGACAGTAATATTAAGTTTCTTTAATACATTTTTGCAGACGTTTTATTACACCTTTATTAAAGTGTTCCAAGAACAGTAAAAGTGTGGTTTTTCCATGTCATTATGTAAGAGACAACGAATCTAATCAATTCTTATATTCGGGAATCATTACATGCCAAGTTTAGAAGCTAAACAGTGTTTGGATTATTTGGATCATATATATAGAGAGAGAGAGCTATTCAATGCACTTGTAATCACATGAAACGTATTTTGTGTTCTCCTTAAACGAAACCCAAGATAAGCGTATGATAAATTTGAAATGGTCATTTTATATTATAACTCGTGTTAAACTCAGAACAACAGTTGGCTATTTTTGTACAACTACAAAGCAATTTTGCTAATTTCGATTAGAGTAAATGTTTTAATACTTACCAGACACAAGTAATAACGTATTGTGTGCTTCTGGAGCATGGATCGATAAAAAGACGAGACTACGTTCTAAGAGGTTTTTAATCTTTACAGAAAGTGGAGACATCTATTCCAAATAAAATAACCTCCCAAGAATGTAGATAAAAAGTGTATTTCGAATTCTGTTTGCGTNAGTGGAGACATCTATTCCAAATAAAATAACCTCCCAAGAATGTAGATAAAAAGTGTATTTCGAATTCTGTTTGCGTAGTTTGGATTTTACTGTGTTCAGAAGGAAAAAAAATGCAATGAGAGTTAAACGGCAGCTAACAGCCGGATTAATTTATGTGCCTACGTAATTTAGCTCGAAACATCGGTCCGTTGCACCCAGCGTGTAAAATTGTTTAAATCATCAGCATGGCTCGACGTTCATTCAGCATTTTCCTGCATGTAAAATAGACAGATATGTGTACATTTTAGATGATTCTTATGCATTTACTTACTGCTCTCAGAGTAACTGCTCATAAAACAGTCGTTTTTTTTTGTAGTTAACACACTAAGCCCGAATCAGTGGTATCAATCAGTGAAATAACATTCACTGAAATTCAGTTGATAAGCTACTGCCGACTGACAAATCAAGGAAATGAAGTGGGAACAAGCAACTTATAGCAGTTATGCAGTCAGGTTGAAGTTATATTTCACTCACCATTTTGCTAGCCAGTGCAGTAATAATGCTTGCACATCAAACGTATTGTGCTCAGAAAACTATAACGCCAAACGCATGAAATTTTATAATTTCACTGATTTATTTGTTATTCTCACTGAGTGTCGAGGATTCCACTGCAATAATTAGTTATCAGGCACTGATTTTCAGTAGCCCAATTTTCACTATTTTCACAGAATTTTCTCAACTCTCACTGTTTCAGATTTTTAGAGTGAAGATAAATAGACCTCCCCGTGCAGCTCGGGGTTGTTTCTTTGTGTAATTAATTTTTCAAGTTTGGCGTTAATAATAAAATCATTTTTATAACATGTATGGTGTGTTTGCTGTTATTTGAGCACTTTCCACACCAGCCTTGCGAAATGTCGCTGCCTCTACCTGCATGAGGAAAACTTTGTTAACCAGTTGTCCCCTAAACCTGAGTCCTGAGNCTTGCGAAATGTCGCTGCCTCTACCTGCATGAGGAAAACTTTGTTAACCAGTTGTCCCCTAAACCTGAGTCCTGAGCACACCCGGGCGCATTGGGCCGCGATTGTGATAATGGGATTTACCGCCATGCTAAATTTTTCCGAGTGAGAGAAGGATACGGGCTGTTGCGGCAGAGTGTGAATGTGAGAATTTTAGCATGTTTTCGGCCAAGCATGGCAGTCGCTAAAACACAAAGTTTCCCCTGTGGTACGACGAGAATGGAAAAGTGCCGAGTAAGATCTTGTTTGCGGGAGCTAACGTGAGATAGAAAGGAGTGCTCCTGGTATAATCTTAAATAGGTCTCGGCCACCAGGAGGGGAGGTCGGTGAGGAAAACGCCGGTTCCACCAGGAACTTTGCCTCTACCTGCGTAATACTGTAACCTGCGCGCTGACTGACATGCGCTCAGTAAATCTGGTCAACACGGACGGAAAGTACTTCCATGTCGAAACGGCGAATTAAAAGTGTAAGGTAAACATTTGTGAACACTAAAATTATTTTTTCTGTTCTCTGTATTTTTTTATTGCATACACGTGTAAGAATTAGAAAATTTGTGTAAACATTTACTTTCTTAATAATTTCACAGTTTCGCTTGACCGACGCATTAATAAAGTGATCTGGCCTACGGCCAGTGGAAGAATACACAACGCGCATGTAAGTAGATTAGGCTATTCGCGGTAAAGTGAGCACTTTTGAAAGCCATCTCTTTTGGAATAATAGTCAATAAATTCATTTTATCGTAGCGTTAGACGTTAACTTCCGGTTGCGGTGGAATGTACGCACTGTGTATTATTTACATGGCAATATTTATTTTAAATAGTTGGTTAAAGGATTAAAAAACGGCTGAAAGGAAAAAGTAACTAGGGCCTCAAAAGTGCTCACTTTACCGTGAACAGACTATATAAAGCAGGGCTTTCAAAAATGCTCAGTTCGCCATGAAGATCATATAGAAAGATGTAATACAGAGTATCTAAAGTTTTTTGTCCCCGTCTGCCTTAATTTTCTCTCATGATATCAGAAATAACAATAAACAGGAAACTTAGTCGTGATTAAAGGTGGGACAACAAAAACAGAAGAAGAAAAATGTAGTATTTCAAAATTACTGTTCAATGTTAAACGACCGTGCATTTCACAAATTGTTTCTGCGGCAGGTACTTCCAGCACGTGTATTATAATATTTAGTTTTTTTTTTTTTTTTGCGATTGGAGCACATCTGTTTTGACACGCCATAGACGGTATTTTACTTGTAATTAAAATTAAGAAAGATTGTGTCCGTGTGACGTGCAACAAAGTTGAAAGAAACAAAAATACCCTCTCATCATGGCAACGGTCAATGAATAAACGATCGTGGCCCGGGCACGTGAAGGACGGAGAAGTTTAGGCAACTGTCGCATTATCGATTCACGTGCCGCTACCTAAGCCTAGTAGGCCATGTTTATAAATAATATATTTGGGCAATTAACTCCCCGAGCAAAATAAACAAATCAAAGTTGACAGGCAACACTGCGCCTTAAACGCCTGTGTCAATTGTTAATCAGGGGACTTATTTCTGTTTTCGTAGTATTGTAGAACGCATGCCTTTTCGTATCTGAATAAAAGCAAACCGTTGCATGCTTGCTTCTCGTCATCACTCCCCTTGCCCCGTTGCTCGAGCGAGCAAAGGAGTGTTTCGAGTCCAGGCTGATAACCCAAGAAGCGCGCGGAGGTTAGCAAAGGCCAGCCGCCACGTGTGCCAGAGAAGGCTATCGGGGATCGTGCGCTCCCGACCCCGGGTGGATTGAACTTCTGATGTTGAATTTTCAAGAATGTTCTGGTCATTGCGATTGCATTTTTCAGGGACACTAGGTGTACGGGTAACCTTCTAGATCGGGCAAGTGATGCTAGTTAAGACGCGACGGGCCTCAGAGAAGACAGTTTTTAGAGTCTAGAGGATTGTAAGACCTTGAGCGCCAGGGGTGCGAAGACGACGAGCCAGCGGAGCGTCGAGTGGCGGTGAGAGTGACAGCAGGAGTGAAGTCTGCGGACTGCGAGCATCGGCACAGTGAAGAGTGAGACTGCCGAGCGGGACTACTGGACTGGATGCGCGAGTGTAAGGCATTTGGAATGATGGAAATAGACAGATTGAATATGTACATTTGAATAATTAAGAGTAAATTAGGTGACTGTAACCAACATAAAGACATTTATAAGGACTTTCATTTAAATTGANCATTTGAATAATTAAGAGTAAATTAGGTGACTGTAACCAACATAAAGACATTTATAAGGACTTTCATTTAAATTGAGATAGACATTACACATTGCGCTCACTGAGAATAACAAGAATAATATTGGAGATATATAGTTTAATGTTGTAAATAATAGCTGTGTGCACAAATTATTAAATATAATTTTGTTGTGCATTAAAATTTTTTANCATTTGAATAATTAAGAGTAAATTAGGTGACTGTAACCAACATAAAGACATTTATAAGGACTTTCATTTAAATTGATATAGACATTACACATTGCGCTCACTGAGAATAACAAGAATAATATTGGAGATAGATAGTTTAATGTTGTAAATAATAGCTGTGTGCACAAATTATTAAATATAATTTTGTTGTGCATTAAAATTTTTTANGATAGTTTAATGTTGTAAATAATAGCTGTGTGCACAAATTATTAAATATAATTTTGTTGTGCATTAAAATTTTTTATTAGGACCTCCACCTTTACGAACTCGGACACGCCCCGCTGGCGTCTTGTAACAGAATGTTGGAATATGATGTATAACTGGCTATATGCGCGTGGAGTTCATATAATAGCCACCAGACGCTGATGTAGCCTTTCAGCGTAATTTTTATTGGCTATCAGATGTACGAATCGCACTCGTTCGAAACACTTATTGAAATTGTTTTTATTAAATTGAAGCGCATTCGGTTAATAAAGACTTCATTAAATTCCTGCAGAAACCGATACTCAGTGCTTATACGCAATTAGCACAGGACAATAAATGGCAATATTCTGTTCTTCAATTAAAGCTCGTGGACGTATGAATCGACCATAGAGTAAAAATGTGAGTGAAATTGTCCCCATTAGCGTACCGCGTATATTTGGTCCGGTTGAAGTATTCAATTTCACTGCTAAAAAAAANTGAGTGAAATTGTCCCCATTAGCGTACCGCGTATATTTGGTCCGGTTGAAGTATTCAATTTCACTGCTAAAAAAAATGTATTTGATGGGAGGACTTCCGCTCAGTCTATTGTGTCACACTTAATTTCCGGCACATTTTTGACTNTAAAAAAAATGTATTTGATGGGAGGACTTCCGCTCAGTCTATTGTGTCACACTTAATTTCCGGCACATTTTTGACTGGAAATATGGCGTAACGAGCAACACCGAACTGGCAAAAGGAATCCAGAGGAATGATCACAGATCGCACTGTGCTGAAATTAGGTAGAACGGCTGGAAATGATTTAAGGGTCGCCAGTTTAAAGCCCAGGGCACAATTATTTCCGCAGTTCCGTACGTAATTTACCCCTCAACGTTCTGTCTGGAATATACTCGCCTATGCACTGTTGAAACTGGGGTTTGTGCTGTGCACGGCCTGAAACTAAAAACCAATTAACTCCACACACTTGTTGTGAGCGATTCTATTCTCCGCTGCTGACACATCTGAGTTTGAAAACGTGTCAAAGTTTTAGATTCAATGGGTAGGGGATTTCGCTTCCCCTGGCAACTAACCCATTCAAACCCAGTGTGCACGTCTGTTTACAACTACGCAGAGTACGCTCGAGCAGGGGTCACTTGCCCATTGGCTGCCGCCACAGGTAGAACTCATTCTCCTGTCACACCCGGCCACGCACTGCGAGGACACCTCAGTGCTGAATGCACGTTAATGCTTGCTAGTTTGGCAGGTCGGGTTGGATTGGCGGCGATCCAATCACACACATCGACCAACACAAACAATTCACAGAAAGTTTGAAATACTGTGAGAAATGGCAGTTTGGGTGATAGGTGTCGTGTAGTTCTTTTGTGATCAGCAGAGTGCGCACTAACGTATTGGGCATGCCTGGGACAAGCTGAAAACCGCAGTTCATAATCGTCCACGACCTCCAGAAACACTTCCAGATCTCATAAGTGCTGCGCAGACGGAAAGGGACCTTCGTCCGGAAGATGACACCGACAAGTGGATTACAAGCACGCCACGGCATATGCAATGCACATGGAGGCCATACGCGATACTAAGCTGCAGTGGGAATAAAGAAATCCTCCCTAGTCAGACACACCATTAAGTTAAGTTGTTATATAGTGTTTATGTGTCTGTGTTATTGGGAAAATGTTTTTTTTTGTTAGTAACACTTTGAATTTCACGTTTTGTATTGGTACCGTTGGTAACGTCTTACTGCTATGCTTTATTTTATGTATACTTCATACGTTTGTGCATCCTGTATGTTTATTCCAGACTTTTGTATGGTGTTTATATGTATATGCTGTTGACGATAAATTCAGCACTTTTAAAATCCACATTTGAGAAATGTAATTACCCCTATCTGCACGTATTTAAACGGGAACAGTGACTGGAACTAACCCAGTAAAGCTGGTAATGACGGGGGAAAGTGTTTCCACGTCTTAACGTTGCATTAAGAATGTTGGGTAGCCTCTTGTAAACACTGAAATTATTTATTTGTTTTGCTTTTCGTATTTTTTTGTGTTTGTGTGTGTATATATATATATATATATATATATATATATATACGTATATTTATATATAGTCAGTTCACAGTATTACTGCAGCAGAAAGTAGTCCCAAACGACAAAGCTGGAACCTCAGCAGGCTCGTCAGTTCACAGTCTGACTGCGGCAGAAAGTAGTCCCAAACGAATACCATAATTTCCAATGTCAAGCGTAGTATAGTTAAAATTAATAATTGCGTTCTCCAATCCGGTGTGATTTTACTTAAAGTACTCTGCGCGTGTGCAAGAGTATGCAATATGAGCTTGCAGTTTTTAAATAGTTTCATTTGTTGTTTTTGTCCCGGTGCTAAATGGCACCAAGTAACGAGTTTTGAGCGAGATGGAGGACGTAGCGGGTCAGATTAAAGTGTCACCATTTGTCGAATAACACAAAAGGAGAAAGTATATATATATATACACATATATATATATATGTACACACACACGTGTGAGAATGAGGAATGTAAAATATTTAATTTGATAATAATTTTACGGTTTCACTTGCCCGACGCATGAAGAAAGTGACGAGGCTCATGGCAATGGTGGAAGAATACACAACGTGCATACAAGTAGATCTTAAGCATGGCTTTCAAAAGTGCTGTGTTTACCGTGAACAGCTCACACTTGTATATCATCTACCTTAGTACCTAATTATAACGCGAAATCACAGGCCCTTTAACAGTGGGACATTTTGCTTCTGTATTCATAGCATGAGGTGTATTTGTAAATTCAGCAGTCCTAGATAACGCTATTACATAAGTGTTTCTTATATCGTTATTGAAATGGGTAAAATAAAATAAGGTGATAAATATATTATAATGCATCTATCTCTTATAGAGAATTACTATACATATTTTATATTTTGCTTTGATAGCCAGGTAATTGAACTGAGCATCAAACATACCGTGACCGAGAAGCGCGTAAGCGATAAGGGCGACTCTTGCACGCGTATCAAGTGCACCTGCGCCACTAAGCGCAATTCTCTTAACTGGCGTGCAGAGTCCTCGTCGTGCTTCGTCTACCTATGGGACTTTGCGGTGACCCTATCATTTTATTGTATATTATATTATTGGTGGAAAGTATGTGGCAAGGTTCAGTGCATAACCCTTGTGTATTTTTGTATGTATCTGACGAGTATATTTTGAGATACATCTCTTTGAATAGCAGTTTTATCTATGTTGGATTGCTCCGAGATGTTGTTTGTAACGTGTGTGGCATCTTGAAAACACTCAAAAAGCCTTAAAAGTGCTAAATTCCGATAACAACTTAGTGCGTTAAGAAAAAGCCACATTTTGCGAACTGTAAAATATTTTCCTAAAAAAAAAAAAAACAGTAATTTTGGGCTTTTGTGAATTTATATTGTAATTTATAAAATAATAATGTACTACATCAGCAGGCATTAGATTGATATAATGGCAAGAATAGATAGATGTAGCCGATCCGAGGACAAGGGCTGCGGGCTGCAGATCTGCGGATCCGCTGCCATCTTGGATCCGCAATCTTGGATTACGTCACAGCCGCAATATTGGATTATATCACAGCTGCCATCTTGTTTCCGACCGCAATCTTGTTTCCGACCGCAATCTTGTTTCCGTACACCATCTTGTTTCCGTACACCATCTTGTTTCCGTACACCATCTTGTTTCCGTACACCATCTTGTTTCCGCCTTCCTTTTATTTCCGCCTGTCATTTTGTTTCCGCCTGTCATTTTGTTTCCGCCTGCCATTTTTTGCTTTGCCAGCCATCTTGTTTCTGCCATCTACCATATCCGCAATTTTGTTTCCACTTGTTAATTCTTTACATCGGCTGTTGCTTGGGGGCGCGCCAGTCATTCGACCACTATATTTGCTTATGGAGACGGCAGTTACAATGCACTGGTGGCGCTCTCGCTCAGCCGCCATGTTTGTTCTAGAGTTGGCCACTAGGGGCGCTGCTTTTTATTTGATTTTCGCAGAGCTCAAAATATTGTCTGAATGAGGGCGGGATCGAACGGCCGAACTTTGGGTCGGCATGCTGACGCCTTTGACTACTTGGCTGTCGGGACATGTTCTGGCACAAGGGTTTTAAAGAAGTTATGGCATGTGTGGACGGGAATGAATAATTATTTTATCGTGGTGATTATTCTAATGCATAGTAATAATTTTTATAAGAGTTTTTTTACTATCCAAGATGTATATAGACCAGCAATAAGATTTTTTTTCATATAGTCATAGACATACTATAAGAATTTTTTCATATAGTCATAATTCTTTTTAAGTATATATTTCTTTTTAAAAATATTATGAAAAGGTGCACCTTACAATTTTAACAAATTTTTAAATACTATTTTTATTCATTTAGGTTACTGGAGTTGAGTTTGCGAGCATGCATGTACAGGCAGGGTAGGTGACCTTTTCAAAGTCTAATAATAATATCTGTGCTTGCATTTCAAGGGCTATGTTAGCATTTTCACAGGTTGCACCTGCATGGAGTCAGGTAACTGCACATGTGCATGTGTACATGTTTCCACGTCGTTTTCACAACCTACATGGTGTGGAGATAGCCTAAGTCAGCATGCGCCTGGGAAGAGTTGTGTTAGCATCTCCACAGGTCTGCATCTACACAGAGCTAGCTATCTCCAATACATTATTGTGTATAAGGACAGGCAAGTTCAAGAATAACATGAATGCTAAGTAAGACAAACATGCATTCATTTAAAAACAATACGTGTTCTTAAGAATGTGTATCTTATATTTTTAAAACATCGGTTAGTACTATTTCAGAATGTCCTCGTCGACCAAGGAGTCATCACATTTCGAGTGTCCGAGCCACCTCATGTACACTGAAGAGCCAAAAAATCTGGTACACCTGCCTAATATCGTGTAGGGCCCCCGCGAGCACGCAGAAGTGCCGCAAGACGACGTGGCATGGACTCGACTAATGTCTGAAGGTATGCAGGAGGCATTGAAATCTGCGCCAATTTGAGAAAGGGTTGCACGTCTGTCGCGTTTAATGATTCTCGTCAGTCGTCGTTTGTCCCGTTCGTTCACGATCTTTTTCCAACCGCAGCTATGTCGAAGCTTTGATGTTTTACCCGATTCCCGATATTCACGGTAAACTCGTGAAAGGGTCGTACGCGAACATTCCAAATGTTATCGCTACCTTGGAGATGCTATGTCCCATCTCTCGTGCGCCGACTATAACACCACGTTCAAACTC
Organism: Clitarchus hookeri; assembly: GCA_002778355.1. NCBI lineage: Eukaryota > Metazoa > Arthropoda > Insecta > Phasmatodea > Phasmatidae > Clitarchus > Clitarchus hookeri. Next base: position 135,725 of record NQII01005727.1, on the reverse strand, counting down.
ACTTAAATCTTGATAACCTGCCATTGTAGCAGCAGTAACAGATCTAGCAACTTTGCCAGACTCTTGTTGTCTTATATAGGCGCTGCCGACCACATCGCGTTACTCTGATTGGTTCCATACCTCTTTTATTTGCATACGCACACCTATACCAGTTTTTATGGCTCTTCAGTGTATATACATCCATCATGCAGTTTCAACACCTTTTCCACCAAATAAACATTGGGAAACTGCGCATGCTGGATATCCTCTCCATAGTAAAGGCCTCCAACTATGAGTTCGCCTCATAGGTCCTCGAGGTAATACATGCACAGGTTACAAAGTCGTATACAAACCACCCTGTACAATTCTGCTTCCCAGTTGTAACGATAGGCGTTGTGAAAAACGCTATGCTTTTTGGAGGTGTGCACCACGTCACCGATCTTGGCCTTAGGATTGCATGGTTCCCTCCTCGTCGGAATGGCATAAACGGACCGAAGCAGGTAATCGTCCTTTACATCTTCGGGCTTCATGCGAGTGGTGGAATGAATGGTGGAATTATACTCGCAAACGAGTTTTGGTATTAGCTCACTTGTAATTTCTGTTCGACACGAAATGTCTCCACAATTTGGCTTTTAGAGTCTGGTGAAAACGCTCGACGATGCTAGTTTTGTGTTCAGAGTACGTGGAGTAGTGATTCATGATGTACCTTCATATCAGTGCTTGTGAAGTAGCATTAAAATATTCTTTACTATCGTAGGTGCGGAGTTTTTTCAGTACATTATTGACGACGTTGCAAGTTAAGTAAAACTACATTGTGCATTATATCAACTTGAGGCAAGCAATTTAACACGAACTCAAAGTTAAGAAAATCCATCGTATGCTGCAATTCGAAAAAGAGGCATGGCTCAAGCCCTACATCGACCTCGACATAGAAAAAAGGCAGGCAGCTGGCAGTTATTTTGAGAAAGATTTTTTGAGCTTATGAACAATGCAACATTTGGAAAACTTATGGAAAATAAGAGGAAGATACAAGACCTCGAATTAGTGTGCAATGAAAGAAGACTGTAAACATTTATTTCCTAGCCCACCTTCAAGTGCAGGGCGATTTACGACGTAAACCTGTCCCTGTTGAAAATGGGAAAAGAAGCGATATTGTTTGATAAACCTATTTATGCCAGTTTCTCAGTGCTCGACGTGTCAAAAACATTAATGTATGGGTTCCAACACGATGTGATGAGAAATAAGTACAAAGACAACATTAATCTGCTATCTACAGATACTGACCCATTAATTTATGAAATTGAAACACAGGATTATTATGCGGACCTGGCCGCAGGTCCCGCGCTCATGGAAGAGATGGATGACAGCGCCTACCCACCCACTCATCCCTGCTACTCCTCCACCAACAGGAAAGTGGTGGGAAAATATAAAGACGAGTGTGGTGGGGGAAATGATGAGCGAGTTCGTGGGGCTGCGTGTCAAAATATATAGTTGTATATGTGGCAGCAAAGTGATCAAGAAGGCAAAAGGAGTCTAGAAGACAAGTCTGAAAAAATTTACATTTGAAGATTACAAAAGAGTGTTGAAGGAGCAGCAAGTCGCGCGTGTAACCATGAATAATATAAGATCACACCACTACAAAGTTTACACCCATTGCATGAACAAAGTCGCGCTCACAGGGCAGGATGACAAAATATGCGAATACTGGCAAAACCATATGGCTATGAGAGTTAAAAAAAAATTCTCACAAATTATTATATGGTCATATTTGGTAGAAATTAAGAAGAGGAGTGTATTAGTATTTCTATCCAATATAAGCATATGGTTTTGTATGTAAGTACATTTTTTATTGATGTAGCTATTGAAAGCACACTAGAGCATATGCAAGATAAATTTTATATTTGTCAGGTGTACCACTTTTCGTCTGATTAAGGTTCTGTTAGCCATTGCAGCTTTACAGTTGATGATGAATATATTACTGATTAAAGCAATGAACTAGCTGGGGGGAGGGGGACTGGCATGTTCAAAATAACATGTCTTTCCCTGGGTGTTGGGTGAAGGAGGACGGGATGCAAAGGCAATTCCTCACCTCGGGGGTGTCAAATCAGAGGCGATTTTACCTCCCCCACATCCACCAGCTATAAAAATCTAATTTGCTCTTTTTCCCTGGGGGCATGGGTGGAAGTGTTGATTCTGAATCAATTCCACTCCTCACCATCTACCCTCAGCTAAAAATAATTATTTACTTTTGGTGGAATTGAGTACTGTTTTTACAGCACACGCATATGGGTCCTGACACACTGCTACATATGTAATCATAATAGAGATTGTCCCACCACCAGCAATTTTCACTATAGATTGTTGCAACTAGTTTTTAACTTCGGCAATTTCACTTGTGCACTCCTGTACAGGGGTTTGGGGCTGCGAATTCTGTTTGGTCCTCCGACCAGAATTTAAAGCCAACTCCTGGGGGTTCCAACCCTTGTGGAGGTGAAATATTTTTTAATTGCGACATCTTTGAACATTGTAACCCCTAGAGGCGGTATTTTTCTAACCCACCCTATCTATGTACTTCTTATCTTTCTTTTCTTCCTCTTTATCTACAATTATTTCGTTCACTTACTTTCGGCTGTTTTCTGTCTCTTCTGTTCAAAGTGTTCTTTTGTCCTAGGTTGGTATAATTTTCGGCGTTGTAACCCGGCTAAACAGCTCATTCTTGCAGCACCTAGTGATTTAAAATATATGTTTTATTTCTCTGTAGTACTGTAAAAGTGTACTGTATTGCTCCGTCCCCAGCCGGAGACCCACACGCATGGTTGCTTTAGCAGCCATGCTAGTGGTAAAATGGGAGGATGATGGCGAAAATTATACCAGTTCCAGACCGAAGGATGGATCAGCAGTTCCAAACCGAAGGATGGATGACCAGCACAAGAAAAAGGAATGTCTTTAATAAAACAAATTATATAAAATAATTATGACTATATGAATAAATTCTTATTGTATGTTTATGACTATATGAAAAAAATCTTATTGTTGGTTTATATAAGTCTCAGATAGTCAAAAAATGTTATATAAATTGTTATCACTGCACATTAGAATAATCACGATAAAATTTGTATTCATTCCCCGCACACCAGCACTATTGCTTCTTTAAAACCCTCATACCAGCACATGTCCCGGTAGCCGAGTGGTCTAAGGCGTCTGCATGCTGACCTAAGGTTCGGCAGTTCGATCTCGCCCTCCTCCAAGCGATATTTTGAGCTCTGCGTAAATTAAATAAAAAGCAGCTCCCCAAGTGGCCAACTCTAGAACCAGCACGGTAGCCGAGCGAGAGCGCGACACCAGTGCATTCTAGCTGACATCTTCACAAACAAATATGATGGTCGAACGACTGGCGTGCTCCCTAGCATTAGCCGATGTTAACAAAAGACAAGTAGAAACAAGATGGGGGATGGCTAGCAAAAACAAAATGATGGGCGAAAACAAAATGACTACAATAAACAAAATGGCGGACGGAAACAAGATGGCATACTGAAACAATATGACAGCTGAGACATGATCCAAGATGGCGGTGGTGATATAATCCAAGATGGTGGATTCAATACTGCGGTTGTGATGTAATCTAAGATGGCGGATCCAAAATGGCAGATTACCCACATATCCGCAGCCCTCAGCCCTTGTCCTTGGATAGGTTAAATCTATCTACTGGCAAGAGGTAATAAAGCAATATTCAGATATGCTAGCTATTTATCTGTAATAGACCGACACAAGTTACTGATTAGTAACAGTTCTACGAATGTGTTCATATTTACAACGAACCATACGCTGCGCACCCGTCGAGTGCGTCAAATACTTGTACGCCAACTGCCGTTGCTCTTCCGTGACAGCTCGCATAGCGGTAGTTATACCAGCTCGTGCACCTGGCCTTGTAAAGCTTGTAAGTGCCAAGTACGGCAAAAACGGCAGAAAAATGGTAGATATAATCATACAATTTAAAAACCTAACGAGCATTCAGATACTTTCGCGGAATAATAGAATATATAATCATAAGAATTAGCTCTATGCCTTAACATCTTAATAAAAAAATATATTTTATTTTATGACCTTATGAAATTGATATAATTTTATCCTGTATGCATCAGAGTAATAATCTGCGGTAAAGTAATTGATTAATGTTTTTAAAATTTTCACAATATATGTGCGAATTTTTATCAGTCGTTAAATACAGAAGAACGTTAATTTTCCACAGGTGGTGGAAGGATACACAGTTTACAGAAAGTAGTTACTAGTCAGGGCTCCAAATAATGCTGAATTAACCTCGAACAAACTACAGGATTATAATTTCACTGAAAGTAAATATTTATTTGCTTGACATTTGCAAACGAATGTTTTGCTTTAACCTCCTTTCGTGTCCCCAATTAGCTTCGTTTCCGACGAAGCCAGATTAAAAAAATGTCATTTTGGTGGTTCCTCTTGCCACTGTCCGCGGCACGCTCGTTAGCAAAAATTGACTTCATTATTTACAACGACGCGGTGGAAAGTGGATCTCTTTTACGTGCCGAGCCTCAAAATGCACTGCGCGTCCCCAGGAAAAAAAAAATCGTGTTACTTACTTTCCTCTCCTTTCTATCGTCTTCCTCTTCGTGTCTCCAATCCTGAGAGACGTTTACAGCGTTCCACCCCCCCCCCCTCAGCACTATTTCTCCCTCTCTCCCGCCCCTCATGCGCACACACCTTGTGCATTATTACTGCAGGCTGTCGAAATCAACCTTCGAAGATTGTCAACTGCATATATTTTAACGGGCAGACTGACTGGCAGATCGTAGTCTCAGAAGGAAACCTACTATAGTACCGCCACTGTTAACTTAGGACTCGGGGGCTTGGCCAATGTCGGGCAACTTCTCCTGCCAGCTACCTGTGGTTGGTGCTTTGCAAGTCGTTCTGTCTCTCTCTTTCACATGGGTAGGTGGAGCCGGCGGGGCCACGGTGGTTGAGCGGTTAGACTGCTCGCCTCCCACCGAGGCGAATCGGGTTCCATCACCGGCCGGGTCGCTCCCGGGATTTTCGCAAGTGGGAATCGTGCCGGACGATGGCGCTGGCGTGCGGGTTTTCTCGGGGATCTCCCGTTTCCCCCGCCCTTGCATTTCTGCGCTGCTCCATTCTTATTTCATTACACCCTCCCAAATCACTCAACTCTTTGGCCGGCGCGACTATTGGTAAAACAAAATAACCGTATTTGTCTCTCTCTCTCTCTCTCTGTCTTTCTCAGTCTGTAGGTGTATCTTGAACTGCGCGCCTAAAGACGGGAACACATTAAATTTTNCTCTCTCTCTCTGTCTTTCTCAGTCTGTAGGTGTATCTTGAACTGCGCGCCTAAAGACGGGAACACATTAAATTTTCCCGAAAAGTCGCACCTGTTGACGTCGAGGAAGCGTGCTTATTTCGCCCGTATTGTCGTCGTTGTGTCGTACATATGTGGATGTGTTCCAGCCGTTGTGTTCGTTTGTTTTGTCTTCGTTGTTCGTCCAGATTTTGGAATATTATTCACATCTCACACTTGTGGTTTATCTGTTTGGCCACCAATTCTNCTCTCTCTCTCTGTCTTTCTCAGTCTGTAGGTGTATCTTGAACTGCGCGCCTAAAGACGGGAACACATTAAATTTTGCCGAAAAGTCGCATCTGTTGACGTCGAGGAAGCGTGCTTATTTCGCCCGTATTGTCGTCGTTGTGTCGTACATATGTGGATGTGTTCCAGCCGTTGTGTTCGTTTGTTTTGGCTTCGTTGTTCGTCCAGATTTTGGAATATTATTCACATCTCACACTTGTGGTTTATCTGTTTGGCCACCAATTCTGATTGTGCTGTGTAGTTTGTCTGGCGTCATCTGGCTACATCCCAGCCCCACGTTGTATTCTCGTTGTATTGTACTGTTCTGTCTTTTGTTTTTTTTTCTGATTTACTTCCTTCTTGGAATTGTATGCATGTTACATATTTGTCGACAACAGGTAACTCAGGCTCGTACATTCCTGTTTATTTTATCTTTTTTTTTTAATCCGAGTTATTTTTTAATCTAATTTATTTATGTTACCTAGTAGGTTTTCTGAGGCTACAACGAAGTATTTTTTTAATGGCCTACGTCCACAATTGTTCAAACAATAAATAGAGTCGTCGGAAAGAGTCAGAGTCAGCAGAAATCGCTGTAAGTGGTCCTCTGTTCACGTTATTAATTCTTCTGTTAGACAGTATTTTCAACTGTAGCGACAATGCTGTGTATTTTCAAAACAGATCGCTGTTTTAGACCCGTGTAGTCACCGCTCGACATTCTGAGGAAACTGAACCCACGTGAAGTTTGTTTGTGCTGTTTAACCATCGCCGTCACACTGCTTCCTTGCAGCCGGGCGTGACCTTGGGACGTTTAGAAAGTTTTGACCAGAGAGGCCCCTTACCCCATTCGGTCCCGGATTAATTTACGAGCTCAATGTTGCAATGGTGAAATATTTTGGTATGCGGTGTACTTGTGTCCGGGGCACTTCTCACAGCCAATGAAAAACGTGCTGTATGATCCATGCTATAGGCTGTTCACGGTAAAGTGAGCACTTCTGAGGCCCTAGTTACTATCTCCTTCCAGCCCCCCTCCCCTTTTTTAAAATCCTTTAACCACATTTTAAAATAAATATTGTCATGCAAGTAATAAACACAGTGCGTACATTCCACTGGCGCTCGGAAGTTAACGTCTTAGGCAAAAATAAAAAGTATTTATTGACTGTTGTTCCAAATGAGAGGACTTTCAGAAGTGCTCACTTTACCGCGAGTAGCGTATTTCAGCGTGAACAATTCACAGGTGTGAGGCGCAGATGCTTCGGCATGTCGGATTCTCGTAAGGAAGACACCCAATACACAACGAGCTTTGATTTCTTGCCGCATATAGCACCGGCCATAAATATCCGTCATGTGAAACATGTCCGTGATGATGGGCACGGTTAGTGAACGGGTTAATAATACAGAAGCGGAATAGCCTTGTACACTGCGCACTCCTGGTGCGCACGTCAGTGACGTATCGGGACGCTGCAGGCAACTAGCCGGCAGCCCAGCCAATAGCGAGTAACCTTCAAATTCGCATTTTTTTTAACTGCAGACTAAACCAAGACGTCGTGTACTCGCTTACCTTTTGCCATTGGCCGAACACTTTTGTGACATGTCACAATGACGCTTTCAGCCAATAGTAAAGGCTCGATTTTTTTTAGCAACCAACCTACAACGCAGCGGATATACTGGTTAATGACGCAGCGTGGTCGCCAAGGTCGCCGATAGCCAATGAAAACACGAATTGTCCTCAAGTAGGTGCAGGGCAGTAAAGTCTGGCATTGTGCCAAATTATAACGCAAATTTTGCACGTCTTAACCAATAGGTAGGGCCAGTGACTTTTCGCGTAAACATCGGAGCACACGGTAGACTTCAATAATAAGTATATACACACCTCAACTGTTGTTCTACCTCCGTTGGCTACTGGTGTCGTGTCCGTCTTTGACCAAGCCACTCAGGACTAAGTAACTCCGACACTGAACCTTCGTGATTCGTGCGCAAACGGTTAACACGGGCCACAACATTTGCTAGTCAATCAAAGAAGCTGGACGACTCGGCAATGCTTTGGACTGTATCTTGTCTCGGAATCTTTTCGCGAAATATCACTGCCCCTACCAATAGGTAACCTTTAACAGCATGCAGTAGCCAACCAGACACAAGGCTCGTTCCTATAGAGCCTTGCGTGGCCAAGCAGAGATTCAGCACGCCCGCATTAGAGTAACTACCAACACATTATGTCCCTGCGTATTTACTTACTATGTGTGTTCGACTCGACGTGCAGCCAGCGCGGCTCGCCCTGATGATCGGGCAAGTTCCAAGAGCGCGTGAAATTTACGACGTGGAATTCACGACTGAGGGGACGAGGGGTGCTGACCTTCCTGGACATTTCCTGCAGCGAGATAGGAACCACTGTCACATTACCCGCCTCCGAGCCACAGCACACCTTCACCCGCCATTCCGTTCGTTAATTCAGCTCATTAACCGCGAAGGAACTTTCATCAGCGGAAGTGTGAGTGAGTGTGTGTTTGTTTGTGTGGCAGAACTGTGGTGTCACGTGGCTGGAGTGGCGAGGCCGTAGACTAAAGATGAGGTAGACCGATTATTCGTCTTCTGCGCATGTACCCAACACTAACCTACCCCAAAGCAACGCAACTGTCAAAGTCACATGGTCAACAATGATGATCGTATTTGTTTATATCTCAATTTTTAAAATGACAAACACTTTAATACTAATAAAATACTGTTACCAATATTAATTTAATCAAACTGCGTTACTAATTGGTTTAGAGGAAGTATCGTAACGAAGGGGCGTGGGAAACGGGAGATCCGCGAGAAAATCCACTTGCCAGCGGCATCGCCCGGCACGATACCCACTTGCGAATAACCGGATTGAACCGGCTGGGGATTGAACTCGTTTCGCCTTGGTGGGAGGCGAGTGATCTAACCGCTCAGCCACCGCGGCCTCCGTGTTTGCCACACGTGTTGGCAGAAAAGCAGTCGAATTTCGGGACACGGAGACTGGTTGTGTACAGCCAGTGAGATCTCTCTACTCCATCAATAGTCTACGGGCTAGAGACGTCTACCGTCTCGACGGCACCCTGCGCGTTGACGAGGCCGCGTGGCTACTGCGCAGAAAGAAAGTGGCGTAGAGTGCGCGTTCGTGGTCCCAACACCGCACTGCTGTTCTGCCAACACGACCATCACAAACGACGTTGATACAGGATAGGCAGAGCTAGTGATTTTTCGCGCAAAAATACGAGTGCACGTTAGACTTCAATGTACTATAAGCACCGAACATCAATTTGTATCTTGCCATTGGTTGCTATCTGCTTGAGAAGGCGTTTTCATATTTGACCGGGCCACTCAAGATTTCGGCGACATCGGCACGGCTACTGCGTGATTCGCGTGCAGACAGTTAAAATGGGTGTTCTCGAGGTTTGCTTCTACAGACATCCTCACAACAGTACAGTGACTGGTGTTAATTATCTGAGTCAAATAGATTCAAGAGATATTATACGTTGCAAGATTTTTGCAATTAATGATCTTGTTGCTACTTCCAATCCTGTAATTGCTTCGTCCCCATCTCCAGTATTGTATTCTCGGCGTAGGCTTAAGTCAAGATGCATTGTTTTGAAATGTAACTTGTCTTGAAATCTTTTCGCGAGATTTCACTACCGCTAAGAATAGGCAAGTGTATAGAGGCGAAATAGTACGGCGGTTCCTTTCGTGTAAGAGGACTCTTCCGCTGATTGGCCGCGCGGAGCTGTGGGAACGGACGTTGAGTCTGATTGGTTATTGTGGGTTACGTAATACTCCCTACTGGTCGGGCTGCCGTCTGGCAAGTTAGTCTCCAGTAACTGATTGGTAGGGCCAGTGACTTCTCGCGTAAAGATTTCAGGACAAGATACAGTGCAAAGCAGTGTAGTGTCGTCCAGCTTTCTTGATTGGCCGAATCATGTTCTGGTCCGTGTTAACTGTGTGCGCACGAATCACTAATGCCTGGTGTCGGAGTTACGGAATCCTGAGTGGCTCAGTTAAATACGGTAACGGCATCAGCGGCCAATGGAGTTATAACCACGCCTGGGGTGTACACAGAGTATTCAAGTCTACTGTGTGCTCATATTTTGTCGCGGAAAGTCACTGGCCCTACTGATTGGCGAACAACGTCCCGCCATGTTGCAGGCCAGTGAGGCCGTGTTGTTGGCATGCGTGGCTGCAGTTCGCCACACGCGCCGTTATTTCACGCTCTGTGAAGGCTGCTTGCGATAAAGTCAACCTTAGAAGAAATTCACTGCTCCTGCCTGCATATGTTTTAACGGGCGCACTGAGTGAAATGCACCCTGTAAAGTTGGTAACGATGGAGGGAAAGCAGTTCTATATCTTAACACCAAATAAAAAAATTTTAGGTAACCATTTGTGATAACTTAAATTATTTCTTTCGCTTTCGGTTTTTTTTAATTCACCTAATCGTAAAAATTAGCAGATTTGTAAAATATTAATTTTTCTAATAATTTCACAGTTGCGCTTCACCGACGCATGGATAAAGTGACGAGGCCTATAGCAGTGTTAATTTTACATACGGTGGAAGAATACAGAACGTGCATACAAGTAGGTCTTAAGCAGGGCGTTCAAAAGTACTCACTTTACCGCAAACAACCTTTACTCATAAGTACTCTGTAACGTGGATATGATTTGTGGTTATAACACTGTTTATGTAAACAAATATGTTGAGATGTTCGTTTGCCTCTTATAACCAGTTTTTTTACACTTTAATTAAATTCAAATGGCCACAAGTATTTTATTCAAATAAAAGAGCTTTTATTTGGAGAATGAAGGTGTGAACAAGCACGTTCATCACCGTTGACCACGTGACTTTGACAGTTGTATTGGCTTGGGACAGGTCAATGTCGGGCACTTGCACTGAATACTTTAATCTATATACCTCACATCTAGTCTACAATTAAGAACAAAACGAAAAATGTTTAATGGGGGAGTTTGGTACAAGAAAATTTTCGCCGCAAGATGCGTCGGTGTTCCAAAGAGGTCACTTTTTAGCTGGCTGTATATGGATAGATTCTATACATTTGTGTGTACAAGTTCGTATGTGGCTCGAATTGTGATTGGAAAATATTACGTTTTATCTGTATTTTGTAATGATTATTCACGACCTTCAATGTTGTTTACAAGAATGATTAGTAGGGGCGGTGATAATTCGCGAAAATATTTCGAGACAAGATACAGTCCAAAGCACTGTAGGGTCGTCCAGATTCTTTGATCGTCTAAAAAAAATGTTCTGGCCCGTGTTAACCGTTTGCACACGAATCACGAAGGTTCAGTGTCGGAGTTACATAATCCTGAGTGGCTTGGTCAAAGACGGACACGGCACCAGCAGCCAATGGAGACATATCAACAGCCTAGGTGTGTATATGTTATTGAAGTCTGCTGTGTGCTCCGATTTTTACGCAAAAATTCACTGGCCCTAGTGATTAGTAAAAATTCAAATGTTTATGGTACTGATCGTATTTATTTAAAAAGGAGGTTGAAGAATACAAAATGGCAGAAAGAAAAAAGTACGTAGACGAGTGGGACTGCTGATACTATAATACTGAACGTTCGGTCATAGAGTACGTAAGTACACACACAAAATGGCGTGTTGGTTCTTTGATGTGGATGTACCCATTCTCTGATTGGCTGTGTGGGGCTCCGGGAACGAGCCCTCTGGCTGATTGGCTACTGCATGCTGTGAAAGATTCGCTATTGGCTTGGGTTGCCGGCTGGCGGGTGGGCTACCAGGCGCTGATTGGCGGAAGGCGTTCCGCCATGTTGCTGGCGAGTGACGCCATTTGTCTGGCGTGTACTGCTGGAGTTCGCGGTATAAGTTCCTGTTACGTCTCTGTAACGGTAAGTACTCTGTGGCAGTACGCCAACACGGCAGCCTTACTGCTCCGAAAAGACAGAAAAATGATTTTGTTTCCTGTCTTTGCAGACAAACATGGCTCACAGAAATAGTATAAAAGTGCAATAACTAGGGCTAGGAAAATTTCGCTAGTTCAATGACTTGTAGGCTAGACTCCACAGTCGTGCGTACACTCATGTCCCAGGGGCAGCGGTGGCGTAGTGTCCAGGGCGCTCGGCTCCCACCACGGCGATCCGGGTTCGATCCCCGGTGGGTTCACTCCCGGATTTTCGCATGTGGGAATCGTGCTGGACGATGCTGCTTGCTGTCAGGTTTTCTCGGGGTACTCCCGCTTCCCCCGCCCTTGCATTCCAGCGCCGCTCCATTATAGGGTCTCATTTCTGTNCAGGTTTTCTCGGGGTACTCCCGCTTCCCCCGCCCTTGCATTCCAGCGCCGCTCCATTATAGGGTCTCATTTCTGTAATGTCCGGGGATGACGGTCACCTACGGATCCCAGCTGGAAAGACCGTCACTCGGAGGGTGTTGCCTGGGTGCACTCTCCACACGCCATTTATTTATTTTTACTCATGTCCCAGATGTTTTTTCATTGGCTACTGCTCCGAACAGTAGCCAGTTTTACTACACACCTGATAGTATGGTACTTTCTACTTGTTTCCTTGCAAGTCTGCTATTGGCTCGTCCAGGGAGTGTACAATGAACTGTTGTCCAACTGTTGTCCAATTACAAAGATGCCTTCAGTGTACACGTGTTGGAAGTGTACCTCGTCCACAAATAAATTCGCGATTTTTTTTTTTTTTACATTTTACTATATACAATTTTTCTGATTTCTGCACGAAAACTAGCAGGTAATTAATGATAATGTATCCGGACTATCGCAGCTTTGCCAAAGACCAATAAAATTCTAATGTAACAAAAGCACTAATATGTAGTTGGTTAGTGAGTGAAGAGATTTGGGCGGCTCTTAACATCGTAGTCTTGAGAGCCGATGAGGGTGAAGCGAGGTGAGTATGAAGCAGCGCTGGAATGCAAGGGCGGGGGAAACTGTAAGTCCCCAAGAAAACCCGCCAACCAGCGGCGTTACCCGGCACGATTCCCACTTGCGAAAATCCGGAGTGACCTGGCCGAGGATTGAACCCGGTTCGCCTTGGTGGGAGGCGAGGAGGTTAATCACTCAGCCACCGTGGTCCCTAGTTGGTTAGAGTACATTGGATAGTGTAAAACGGGTTTTACGTGTGAGTCGTATATGAGTTAAAATTCGATTAAAAAAATCTACACTGTGTCTTCTGCTCGTACGACGGCTCACGATGGCTCTGTGTGCGAGTGATGCGAAGTTTCACCGCTGAAGTCGAAAGAAAACATTCCTGGAATTAAGAACCCTGCAAGACAGGCACATATCCTGAATCAATTTTCTTGCTGCGATATGAGTTTCCAAGGGCGCGTGACGACGAAGCAATTTAAAGACGTGTTAGTTAGTTAGTTAGTTCTTTCTAACATATTCAGACCCTGGGGTAAACAGTCTTACACACAGTCCAAAAGAATGTTATTTTTAGCCGATCCGGTAGACTGCGAGGCTCAGAGATCTACCACGTGGGTCTGTGATTGGTAGAGACCCGAGAAATTCGCGAGTTCAATTACCTGCATGCTAGACTCTACAGTTTTATGTACAAATACGCCGATATCAACTCCACATTGGTTGCCTGCTGTCACACTGGAAGGAGACAATTGGACACCGTTCTCCAGCAGGTGTCCAAACACATTGTGGACCAATGGCTTAAAGTTATATAAACGCACGTGTTTTGAATTCTAGTTTGTCCCAAAATTAACTCGCGAATTTCTCGGGTCTCCAGTGATTAGTGACACTCTAAACTTGAATCAGTGAGAATCGAGCTAAGTCAGTGAAAACAGTGAGAACTGTGCAACTGGCAGTCAGTGTCAGATAACTGATTATCACAGTTAAATTTCAATTAGTTATTTGTGGTTTCCCGCTGAATGTCAAGAATGTCACTGCTATAAATCGCTTGTTCCCAGTTAATTTGCTTGATTCTCCAGCCAGTAGCATCTTATTAACTGACTTTCATTGAAAGATTTTTCACTGATTGATATCACTGATTTGTATTTACAGTTTACACGCATGAGATACAGTTGTGGAAGAAAGCTTCTGGGCATGTGCGCAGCGCGTTGAATTATATCAAACAGTCAACATTTCGCTCCTGATGATTGTTAAACCATGCTAATGCTCTCGGTTAATGAATGGTTCATATTACTATGGCCAGACACTGTGGTGACGAAACACTCTAAATTCTAAACCGTGATACTAGTCACTGAAATGCCGGTCACTGAGAGCAAGTTGAGATGTTTTTGCAGACTCGTGGACAATCACTAGAGACCTGAAGAATTCGCGGATTCATTTCAGGACAAACTATAATTCAAAACACGTGTGTTTATATAACCTTATCCATTGCTCCACGCGGTGTTAGACACCTCCTGGGGAACACTGGCCCGATTGTCGCCTTCCACTGTGACAGCAGACAACNATTGCTCCACGCGGTGTTAGACACCTCCTGGGGAACACTGGCCCGATTGTCGCCTTCCACTGTGACAGCAGACAACTAATGTGCAATTGATATCGGCATATTAGTACATAATGCTGTAGAGTCTAGTCTGCAAGTCATTGAACTCGCGAATTTTTTCAGGTATCTACCAATCACTCGAATCAGTAAGTAATCAGTCACGTTGGTCTGATGCGACTTGAGAGCAGCTTTCATTTTTCTCGTCCACTTGTGCTTGAGGTGGAGACTTCGATCATTTTGTACGCAATCGATTACATTAAAATAACGTGTGCCAATGTTAACCAAATACNCTTGAGGTGGAGACTTCGATCATTTTGTACGCAATCGATTACATTAAAATAACGTGTGCCAATGTTAACCAAATACATTTAATTTATAGTCCATAAATAATTTTGGAACGTGTGTGGGATTGTACCTGCGCACAAAGCACTGAGCACGTCACGTGTTCGCGAGGCGACCATTCTACTTAGTACTCTGTTGACCCACTCGAAGTTGAGCAAAAAAATACAGTGCCAAACAAACAGCAGTAGTTACACCGCGTAAAAGTATTTTCGTGTTTTGGAAATAAATGTAGGAATGGGTATTTATTAGGAGAAACCAAAAAGTCCACAATTATTTTTTTTAGAATGAGTGTTGTCCCTTTCATTAGCATCTTCAGCAACATCCACTGGAAAACAACGTTACTAAAGAAAATTAATCTATGGATCTCCGAACTCGATGCCTGCGACCTAGATTACAGCTAAATCACCAAAAGTAATTTCTCTTACAGACGTTCGTCCTGAAACATATATAAATTCTGTTTGATAAAATGTCTTCCTCAGCAACAGGTACTAAACCTACTGGTTGTAGACCTAAAGAAGTATCGGCTGAACTGAACTTCAGCGAAAGGCGTATCGGCTAAACTTAACTTCCGCGAAAGTAGTATCGGCTGAACTTAACTTCAGCGAAAGTCGTATCGGCTGAAATTAACTTCAGCGAAAGGCGTATCGGCTGAAATTAACTTCAGCGAAAGGCGTATCGGCTGAAATTAACTTCAGCGAAAGGCGTATCGGCTGAAATTAACTTCAGCGAAAGGCGTATCGGCTGAAATTAACTTCAGCGAAAGGCGTATCGGCTGAAATTAACTTCAGCGAAAGGCGTATCGGCTGAAATTAACTTCAGCGAAAGGCGTATCGGCTGAAATTAACTTCAGCGAAAGGCGTATCGGCTGAAATTAACTTCAGCGAAAGGCGTATCGGCTGAAATTAACTTCAGCGAAAGGCGTATCGGCTGAACTGAACTTCAGCGAAAGGCGTATCGGCTAAACTTAACTTCAGCGAAAGGCGTATCGGCTAAACTTAACTTCCGCGAAAGTAGTATCGGCTGAACTTAACTTCAGCGAAAGTCGTATCGGCTGAAATTAACTTCAGCGAAAGGCGTATCGGCTGAAATTAACTTCAGCGAAAGGCGTATCGGCTAAACTTAACTTCAGCGTAAGGCGTTTTTCCTACAGTCGTTCAACCCATAGTCGTTTGGTCCAAAACATTTACAAATTCTGTTCGAGAAAATGTCGTCCAGCGACAGGCAATAGACATGGCATCTTTAGGAAACAACCAAGCACGTTCTGCATGGAGTGATTTTTCGAAATTTTGATTGAAAAAATTGTGAAGATACCGCGAACAGTCAACAGTATGTTGTTGTCATTCAAAACAATATCTTTGTTTCAACATCATTTTTCCTTCTTCACGTATCGTAGTTTTCTTATTGTCCTTGAATTACTCCTCGTTCCCCGTGTTATTTTACTCTCGTACTTAATTTTGGGGTTTCGGATACTTTCCCCAATTGGCCAATAAACACGAATATTTGTTTGTTTCAGCAATGTTTCCTTGTTTTTTTTATTTTCTGTCATCTCCACATCATCAGAAGAGCAAATTTTGTATGCTGGAGTGTTAATTCTGTAGACTGGCTCCTGTATTTGAATTTATTTCACATGTTGTCTATTTTATTATCTTGTAATAAACACACATTGATCAAACAATTTAAAAACGAGTGCTCTAGCGAGTACAAAGAACAAAAACCTCACACCACGCCCAAATCTATGCCAGTGTTCCAACCAACCATCTTGCCCAGAATAGAAAGGATTATTAAATTACATCAGCAGATTTTCGCCACGGTTTCTGGGAGAGACATGTAGATCTCTTCAGAGCGAACAACAACAACAACAAAGCTTGTGAATTGCTCCGGTTCCCAGCCGCAAAGCCATCACTGGAGTTGCGACGCTGCGCTATGAACTACGCTTCGGGTCATTGGTATTGTCGAATCCAGTTTAACTTTATATAAATGAACTAACACTAGTTCAACGAGCCTCGTGGAGCCTCCATGGCTGCAAGCTCCTCTGGATGCGTCCGTGTTCCCGTCCCCACACCCCTAGCGGTTTCCAAACCACTTGCACCCCTCCCCCCACCCCCCTTGGGCGTATTGCTGTGATTTTATCACGAACTCCCCTATTTGTGTATTATTTAATTGTGAAACTTTTGATACCCACTACGTAACATCATAACGGTTTGTTATGCTATTTTCACCTCCCAGCTTATAAAGGTGTGAATCCCCCCTTTCGGCGGCCACACCCTGCACGTCAGTTGGGGACAGAGATTTCACGTTAACATGATGTTATTTTTAATGCCCCACTCGTCTTTCGACGATTGGGTCACTGCCAGCACGAGTCCATCCTCAATGTGACCTCTGGGCGCAGGGGAAATCCAAGTTCAGTGGATAAACATGAGCCGTGCCTCCTGACCCCCGCTGAGGGGAACTTCTGAAGTAGTGAGGTCAGCTCGTGCTACTCCTTGCTTTCCATCATGTGTTCTTCACTCCGGTGGGCTAAATACCCCAGCCCGAAAATGGTTCCCTTTCCGTTCTCTTGAATTTCATCACGTCGAAATGCAGCCTTAGGGCCCGGCCCGTCTGACCGTAAAGGAGTCGACCGGCCCGCCACCTGGCGCCTCTGCCATCGAACTACGAGTTGCCAGGGAGGCCGATACCCCTTTAGTCCTCAGAGTGGAGAGGAAAACATTCGAATCACGCGCCGCCGTATATCCATAACGAACCGGAAGGCCTGCGGATAAATGATTTCTCCGCCATAGATCCGCGCGCCGGATGAATACCGATGAGATGTGATGGATTTATGTTACATACGAGATAAGATCTCCGAGATTCCTGTCACGCACTTGGGGGTTTATTCTGTAGTCACGTTGAAATTTGCGGTCGAGAATCCTGAGAGATTGGCGCTAAATTCTCGTGAATTCAATAAGAAATATTCAAAAAAATTTTACGTTTTGCGCGTAAAAAAATCTGCAGCTGAAGCACATTTTCAGAAGAGCTTCTGTATTAATGCACACGTCGCTTTTGGCGACAAAGGGTATTCAAATCGTCGTCAAAACTCAGTATAACTTCTGTGAAGTGTACCTTGTTTCGCCCGCTACTGTACGGCAGATATTCTACTTGTGGTGCGGATTGCCTTGTTGTAGACATGATCAGCTAGTCAAAATTTGTGTTTGCACTTATCCTTGGTTTTCTTCATCCCGTGTTGCGCATGCAACACTGTTAGGGAGGAAGTAAATATGCCTTTCCCTGGTGGTCATGCAGATTATTATTGTTGTGCTTCATTAAGAATGCTTTAAGCCTGTGAATTAAATTTAACCTCTGACGTGATATTGACGACCAATTATTTGCAGTCTTTATGCACATTCCTGTCCGAAATATCTAGCATTATAACAGTATTAAGTATACACAGTGATCCTGAACCAGAGGTACAAACGCTCCCCCACGTCTTTATGAGGAGACATCTCGGTGTTCGACCGGGCCAGTGAGTATAATGAGAATTAAGTTATTCCGTCATTGAATGACAGTGATTCGCAGTGGCAAGAATCATGCCAACGCGGAAAGCCAAGAAGACTCGAAGACGCGTCGGTAACCAGACCAGAGGAAGAATCCAAAAACACTTTGTAACAATTATAGTTTTCGTAAGCATATAGCACGAAAGCGCCAGTGAAACTCCCTTCCTAGCGGCACAGTAGGTATTCGGGACATGTTGTGCCACCACGAAACTATAGCAACACTTGGGAAACACTTAGTACGGGGTCTGTTTGTCTGTGGACCCACGCCAAGAACAACCCTCACGATGCAACTTCAACTTGGCGTGTTGCTCGTCACTTCCCACCACTACAATTATCCCACAGAAATGGCGTGTACGGGTTGATCATATATTGTATTTGAGTGACTCGACGTAACTTGGTTCTCCCCCGCCAACATCTACTGCTTGCTATAACTGAATTAAATCCCTGCTTAGTCTTTTAAGTAGCTCGGTTTAGTTAACGTAAAGGCTCCCTTGTCGAAACATAACTGTAGGCAGGCACCTAATACGCATGGCTAAAGCCAGTGACTTTTTGCGTAAAAACCGGAGCACACAGTAGACTTCAATACTATATACACACCTCAGCTGTTGCTGTACCTCCATTAGCTGCTGCTGCCACGTCCGTCTTTGACCAAGCCACTCAGGACTAAGTAACTCCGACACTGAACTTTCGTGATTCGTGCGCAAACGGTTAACACGGGCCAGAACATTATTTAGCCAATCAAAGAAGCTTGACGACCCTACAGTGGTTTGGACTGTATCTTGTCTCGAAATCTTTTCGCGAAATATCACTGCCCCTAAATATAAGACGTGATTGGTTGTTTCCTCAATATGTCATGTTTCACAAGCGTTTTTTATACTTATGTAAACATAAATGTATCTTATTTTGGCTTAATTGAACTTCTGTATATGTTCTCTCTATAAATTACGGTAATTCCTTTCTAATCAAAACGAATAAAAACTGAGAGAAGAAAGGTGTGTTGGTAGTGCCTAAGGCCACCCGACTTTCGCTAAATGATTTCGCAACACTATAGCTCAGATCTACTTTCGTGATTGGAATATTTCCTTATTACGGCCCCAGCTGTCCGCCCGCAAGTAACAGACGCACCGTATCGGAGTTACCTAACCATGATTGGCCGGTCTAGTAAGAAAGCGTCTCCTCACGAAGACACGGCGCCAATAAGAAGAATAAACTGCCGGTGTGCCCGTCAAGTACTGATAATTAGCATGTGCTGAAATCTTTTCGTGAAATTCGGGCGTCCCTAGTGACGCCTAGTAAGAAATAGTTCCCATGCGAAACGTTATTAAATTCAGTGCGCACGAATGCGGTGCGTTGTTCCTTAGGTAAGCTTTGTTCGCACGTGGCGGAGGAATAGCTTGGAAGTAGAACTTTGCCAGGGCTTCAGAAAATTCATAACTAGCCGTGAATTGACTATAGCGCCCTGGCGGGCTGGCCCGACGTCTTCCTAGCGACCGGCCTTGTGACGTCACTGATGCCACCTTCTTCAGCCCGACGTCTTCCTAGCGACCGGCCTTGTGACGTCACTGATGCCACCTTCTTCAGCCCGACGTCTTCCTAGCGACCGGCCTTGTGACGTCACTGATGCCACCTTCTTCAGCCCGACGTCTTCCTAGCGACCGGCCTTGTGACGTCACTGATGCCACCTTCTTCAGCCCGACGTCTTCCTAGCGACCGGCCTTGTGACGTCACTGATGCCACCTTCTTCAGCCCGACGTCTTCCTAGCGACCGGCCTTGGGACGTCACTGATGCCACCTTATTAAGCACAATGACTTCCTAGCGACCGGCCTTGTGACGTCACTGATGCCACCTTCTTCAGCGCGACGTCTTCCTAGCGACCGGCCTTGTGACGTCACTGATGCCACCTTCTTCAGCACGACGTCATGCCTCCCTCGCCTCACGTGCAGAATTGAATGTCACTGGAACAAAAATACCATTTGACGTTTTCGGCGCTGCTGTGTTCTCCAATACTTGGCACAGAGGAAGAAGGGCGATTTTAGGGATATATAGCGGAGAGGGTATATCGAGGAGGGTATATCGAGGAGAGTATATCGAGGAGGGTATATCGAGAGTTGGGGTAGTCAAGGCCATATCATGAGACGGGCAAGATAGTCATCATTTATTGTAAATATATATTTTAATCAGTACTCAAATTTTGAAGTCAAGATTTTAAATTGTTTTTTTATTCCAGCTTAATACTTAATTCAGTGGCCTGTGTAATTTGTTTAAGATGGTGTGACGAAAGCAATTACTGGTAGAATTTTCGATTTAAATAAAAATGTACAAGGATGTTAAATATTCCATGAATTTGTAAATATGTTGTAAAACTGTGGTAAGCCAGCCGTTCAGTGAACGTGTCCACGAATGCGGGCACGTTGCAAATGAATGACATCTTTGATTGGTACTGTACACAGCCCCCAGTCTCCCTTGTAACTAATCTGATTTGCGTATTTTCCTACACCTCTCTGCAATGATTGGTTAGTGACAATATCATCGAGCACGTAGTTCGTTGTTCATTTTTTGCAACACGAGTGTTGAACACGAGTACAGCACATACCAAAATGTTACGTGATTGCAATACATGAACTCAGAAGGTAATGCGCGACCAAATAGTTGAAGTTGATATTATATTACAATCCTTATGGAGTGAGTGAGTGAGTGAGTGAGTGGAGAGATCTGGGCGGCTCTTAACATCGAGGTCTTGAGAGCCTACGAGGGTGAAGCGAGGTGTGTATGGAGCAGCTCCGGAATGAAATGGCGGAGAAAACGGGAGATCACCGAGAAAAACCGCCGACCAGTGGGATCATCCGGCACAATTCCAATATTACTTGAGAGATTTTATAATTACTGGGTTATGAAATTTATGTTGAAGTTTTATAAAGTGCTGGTGTTATACTAGCTTAAATCATGGGACACACATTGAGGAGTGGTAGATCTCACTAAAACATACTATTATTGTATAGTAATATATGGGCGGGAGTGACGCGTTGAGGCACAAACACAAAAACATAACACATTAACGGAAACATAAAATGTTCATTAGCAGCATACTTAACGAGTGATTCCGTACAGAAAATGTTAAAAAAAAAAGTTGCTGGAAATGCATCCACCAACAGTCACGCATGCTTGGCGACCTATACATACGGCGTGATTGGCTGACAATGGTGGCGATAGTTGAGGGCAGTCAAACGGTGCGCCAGTGACCTGCTGCATCAGTGAACAAAGCATTTGCGCTTGAGAGTTCGGCTGTGATGGGGTGATTTTACGAATAGTGGAAAGGCAGACTTGTTTGTTTTGGTGAGCTCTACCACCCCTCAATGTTTGTCCCGTGATTTTAGAATCAACCTGTATAATGCAAAATCATTTAAAGATAAAAAAAAATCCTTAAATATACCAAATAAAAATACATAAAAATTATGTTTAATGTATATGTTTAACTTCCGCAATACTTATCATGTAGATAAATATATGAGATTTTAAAATCCGGGTACTATGAATAAACGGCTGGCCGTGTCTCACACGGGCGGGGTGTTGAATGCGGTGAACACGTGGCTCGTGCATTGTGCCCTAGGCCTGTCTTCAGCGAGCGCGCTACCACGCCGAAGGCAGTTCCCCGTGGCCCTCGCTCGCGATCGGCGCCGATCACGCGCGGCTGAGCGTGTTTCACGCTGATTGCGCGCGCCGCTAATGATGAAGCCGCGCCCGGAGCCGGTCCGTGAGCGCAGGCCGAGCGTAAACACTCTGCACTGCTGACGTCATCGCACCCTCCGGGCCCGTTAGCATCCAAACACCGCTCCCTGCTGCCNTGAGCGCAGGCCGAGCGTAAACACTCTGCACTGCTGACGTCATCGCACCCTCCGGGCCCGTTAGCATCCAAACACCGCTCCGTGCGTGCAAACCAGCACTTTTCCACGTCTCTGGGTTGTTCCGTTGCTCCAAGCCGTCGTCGCAACCTCCTGCAGCCACGTGCGGATAGCTGAATACCTGATTACGAGGCAGAACGATTTCTGTATTCCTCGCGTATCGAAAACATGGTCGCGAATTTGTTAGTTAGGTAGGTGGGTCCCTTTAACACTTTAACATACACATTTTTTTTTTTAAATTCCAGGTGTTGCAAAAGAGAAACTTTATGGCGTGAGAAATACTTGCGAATTTATTATAACTAGGGGCAGTGATATTTCGCGAAAAGATTTCGAGACAAGATACAGTCCAAAGCACTGTACTGTTGTACAGCTTCTCTGATTGGCTAACAAATGTTCTTACCCGTGTTAACCGTTTGCGCACGAATCACGAATGTTCAGTGTCGGAGTTACTTAATCCTGAGTGGCTTGGTCAAAGACGGACACGGCACAAGCAGCCAATGGAAGTACAACAGCTGAGGTGTGTATATAGTATTGAAGTCTACTATGTGCTCCGATTTTTACGAGAAAAGTCACTGGCCCCACTTATACTCAAGGGGAAAAAAAAATACTGGAAATTTTTGGGGATAGCCATTTTTAGGGCAAACCACCCAGTTGTATTAAAATATATGAAAAAAAATACAACGTTGGCGCTTGTAGCCTAAACCATCGACTTACGTAGCGCGTAATAACATCGTAAATGTTATAGGCATAATTTCCGAGATGTGACTATATAGTCCTATTGTGCAACATGTCAGACTTGAACGAATATACTATGGGTAACATGTAGGGACAGTGTCAAATGGCAAGTAAGTTGCTGTTGAGCAAACAGGAACGAATGCGAATGCGTTTTCATTCGATAATGAAACTTATATTGACAGTGTTTATTTCCAGGAAATTGACCAAGAATTATGTTATTTTTCACCTTGTTAGTGCATAATGTTTGCACCAAATATCTTGTTCCGTAATGATATAATGTTAGCAAAAAAAAATTGTAATTAAAAATGTAGTGAAAATGTTTTTAAAAAAAACATTGGCCGGGTTTTTTAGTCGAATTATCTGCTGATGCAGTAGCACTTCTAACGTTGTGTTCATACGAATTTTGGTAATATTTTGATATGCATTTTACGTAAAATTTTCCGCAAAACAATTCGTAGCAACGAATGATTTTATTTGATGGACTGTATAAGAGACGATAGCGCCCTACTAAACAAAATCATGAACAAAAAAATATTCATTCATGTAACCTACAAGTGTTACACTTTAAATNGGGTAACATGTAGGGACAGTGTCAAATGGCAAGTAAGTTGCTGTTGAGCAAACAGGAACGAATGCGAATGCGTTTTTATTCGATAATGAAACTTATATTGACAGTGTTTATTTCCAGGAAATTGACCAAGAATTCTGTTATTTTTCACCGTGTTAGTGCATAATGTTTGCACCAAATATCTTGTTCCGTAATGAGATAATGTTAGCAAACNATGTTTGCACCAAATATCTTGTTCCGTAATGAGATAATGTTAGCAAACAAAAATTGTAATTAAAAATGTAGTGAAAATGTTTTTAAAAAAAACATTGGCCGGGTTTTTTAGTCGAATTATCTGCTGATGTAGTAGCACTTCTAACGTTGTGTTCATACGAATTTTGGTAATATTTTGATATGCATTTTACGTAAAATTTTCCGCAAAACAATTCGTAACAACGAATGATTTTATTTGATGGACTGTATAAGAGAAGATAGCGCCCTACTAAACAAAATCATGAACAAAAAAATATTCATTCATGTAACCTACAAGTGTTACACTTTAAATNCGATAGCGCCCTACTAAACAAAATCATGAACAAAAAAATATTCATTCATGTAACCTACAAGTGTTACACTTTAAATTGCTAGAGATATTTAACGAGAAACCTATGTTACTTGTGTTAGCTTAAACTTACAAATATAAACTGCCATATTTTACATCTGTAAACTTAAGAGTAAAATAGCATTATAATAAGGTTCTGAAAAATTTGTCACTACATACTTCTGGAGCTTTTTGTATTGCATTAAGTGTACGAAACACTTTGTTTTTCTCTGTGCACTATAAATCGAAAGTTTATATTGGGGTTTAAAAGTGTGTAAGTAAGACAAGGNTTGTTTTTCTCTGTGCACTATAAATCGAAAGTTTATATTGGGGTTTAAAAGTGTGTAAGTAAGACAAGGCTGCTGCTTCAACTTCGCCACCAAACAAAAGACTCATAAATAAGTAGTATTCCTCGTAATTTTTGTTTACCTCTAATTTTAAAGAATTAATTTCTTTACTCCGGGCATAGTAATGAGTAACTAATGTAATGGTTTATAATTTGCAGTTCATATATTTGCTGAAGTGCAAATAGAGCTGTAATACCTCATAAAATACGCCAGACTTGAATATAAAATTTATATTTCGAAGAAAGAAGTAACAGGTTGCTACTTTCAAGTATGTTAACATATTTGTTCAGTAAGTTACTTTTACGTTATATGAAAAACAGGCTGTTATTTACGTAAGCAGTTTAAAGAACAAATAGCCTTACAAAACATTTGTAAACAGAAAATTAAAAAATTAACTTAAATCAGGTTACTCTTATAATTCAACTAAGTTACGTTTTCACTGCCTAGCGAAAACTGGTTTTNCTTATAATTCAACTAAGTTACGTTTTCACTGCCTAGCGAAAACTGGTTTTTTTTTTGTTTCCACATTTTTTAAAAGTTTTAAAGAGAATTTGGAAAGGCTTTGTGGAAGGCTTTGGTAAGTAATTCGTGCCCGAGAACGCTTGATATTACAAGTGAGAGAGGCAATGATTGGCCACAACAAACGCATAAACTGACTGTGATCTTCAGTTATGTAACGCGCTGGAAGAAGCACTATTTTTATCGCATGCTAATTTTCTTCGCATACCTCACGCTTCTTGAAGAGGTAGTCTTATGTGGTATGTGCATTCTTATGTGTACTGGTATGTGTGTCAGGTGTTCGCGATACCATATTTACCTACATGGATGTATGTCTGCCTCTATACGTACGTATACCATNTTTTTTTGTTTCCACATTTTTTAAAAGTTTTAAAGAGAATTTGGAAAGGCTTTGTGGAAGGCTTTGGTAAGTAATTTGTGCCCGAGAACGCTTGATATTACAAGTGAGAGAGGCAATGATTGGCCACAACAAACGCATAAACTGACTGTGATCTTCAGTTATGTAACGCGCTGGAAGAAGCGCTATTTTTATCGCATGCTAATTTTCTTCGCATACCTCACGCTTCTTGAAGAGGTAGTCTTATGTGGTATGTGCATTCTTATGTGTACTGTTATGTGTGTCAGGTGTTCGCGATACCATATTTACCTACATGGATGTATGTCTGCCTCTATACGTACGTATACCATNTTATGTGTGTCAGGTGTTCGCGATACCATATTTACCTACATGGATGTATGTCTGCCTCTATACGTACGTATACCATGTATGCATGTATGTGTACAACCAATAACATGTCCGACATAGCCATCCGAGAACACCAAATAAGGTACTGAATCAGATGTAACATTTTTCGTCTTTCAAAGTTTTTAAATAAGCATGAAGACATTTTTTAAACAGTTATATCGAAGTATTTAAAACGTGTCTTGAATTTTGAACGTACGAAAAAAACTTTTGTTTGTAAACAGAAAGTAAATGACGCTAAATAATATGGAGTTGAAATTTTCTTGCTGTTTTAAAAATAGCAGCCACCTGGTTTGAAAGTATTTTAATGTGAAATGAAAGAATATATTACTTATTTTGTCGTTTAATAAAAATACAACTAAATAATTTAGCTAACCAGCAAGACTGTACATGAAAAAAGATTTGATCCTTTTCTAGTAACTTTGTGGGCTAGTGCTGTACAATAAAAGCAGAGGGTGTGTTTGCTGAAGACAGTAAAAATTTTCTCAATTAACACACAGTACATTTAACTCCGAAAATAAAATATATACACTTGCGAGATACTTCGTGAAGCTTCCGTAAGGCACTAAGAATTAAAATAAAAGTGTCTGATGATCAGTTCGGCATTGTAACCATTCTTACGTAAAACTTAAATTAAAATATAGAAAAAAAATTAGTTTTTTTTTTCAAATGTTTTGAAAGATATTATCAAAAATTTAATACATAATGGAAAAATAATGAAGATTGTTTTCATTATTTACACACGAAATTTTTTGCTTTTCTTGGTATAATACAGCAATTCGTCTATTTCCTACATGCAACCTTCACACATGGAGTCTGTTACCGTACCACAGCCGGAATGGCGCCCGTGGCTGTGTTCCGCAACATGCATACTCAACTGGCCACATTCCGATACGTCTACAATGCGCAGCATGAGCAAACAAGAAGTTCCTACCCCTACAAGAAGTCGCATCTGTGTGGCGCCTGCGTCATTCTACTTCCGGCCAATCTTCTGCACTGACTGCAACGAGGCCAGGAGCACGAGTTCTTTATGCGATGACGTCACGTTGGCGGCAAATTGCTGAACATTAGGTTAGGAATTTGGAAGGAGGCCGTTATTAGTGGTAACATTCATCTAGAAGTAGCGTATGTTACCTTTTTAGTCTGTAAAATGTTTCAAGAAGCTATATTTAATGCAGTTAAGGTGATGTGCATCGGCTGATTTTAGTTATTCTGGGTGGAATGTTGTTCATATCATTTATGATGCATCACTAGACACTGGCTGTCAGAAAGGTGCACTCGTTCGTGAAATAGAATAAACTGTAAATTACAAAATGTAAAATTTCCTATAAACCGTATGGCAATAAGTAATAACAATTTTGCAATATGTAGGGCTCAGACCAACTACGTTCCTTTGTTTCTCCGCTATTATTTTGGTAGAGATAACACTCTGTAAATGGATTTATTGAATTGTATTACTTAGGAAATTTTTGGTATATCGCAGAAAAACTTTAATTAATATTTTTTATATATTTTTTTTTCCCCCCAATTTTTCTCTACTCAACAACTCACAAAAAATTCATATGACTTGCTGTTTACAATTACTGACTTCAATCAAGCAAATTGACAATTACCTCTAAGGAATTAATGTAATTAAATAATTATAAATCAGTCCTAATAGACAGTGTATCGAAACCTATTCCATTATAAATTATGTGTCCGTATTTGACATTTCCGATATTTACAATAAAATCCATATCACATGTTTATTCAGTCCTACCTGTGTTTAGTTCATGTCCCGATAGTCCGCGATGTTCTAGAGTTCTCCGAGCGCCCTCCCGCACAGTAGGCTTCACTCATCGGGTTTCACGCCCTCTCGTCCATTCTCACCACGGGCACCTGGTCTACCGTCGTCTCGCACTCGACTTCGCGCCCGCACTCAGCCATAAGGCTTCTACTCAGACTCTCCGCAGTCCCGCGGTGGCGTGTGTTTATAGGGCCGTATGCCGTCATCCAGAAATTTCGCGGAGTCTCGCGTTTCGCCGAGGGTCCTAATTCCCAGAATATTCTCGGACCTTATCTACATTTGTCGGCTCCTCCAGCATGGGGGAGGAGGATCTGTGACGCCAGCCAGGTCTCGCCACTGTTAATCATTCCCCAGGCCGCACATGTGCGAGTGGGGTGGGGGACGAGGCAGCGAGCACATTAGCCTTGACCAGGGGAGTGACGAGGTGGGTCGCCCCAGACCGCGCATAACGGGAGCTCGCGGCCAGTCCGAGCTCCAGCGCGTAAAATAGTTATAGCATCACAAGTGAGTTGAACTGTGCGTAAATAGAATTTTAAATGAGCAGCGAATTATATTTTGTGTTTGNTAGCATCACAAGTGAGTTGAACTGTGCGTAAATAGAATTTTAAATGAGCAGCGAATTATATTTTGTGTTTGTCTAGATTGTGTTTTCTCATAGCGATTGCGACGAAAAAACCTGTCCATTGGATAACATTGAGTGTCTACTCAGCACTAGTACTTTATATATTCTGTGCATACACGCACGCAGGGAAAGGCATTCCTAAGGCCTGGTTTATAAAAAAAANGCACTAGTACTTTATATATTCTGTGCATACACGCACGCAGGGAAAGGCATTCCTAAGGCCTGGTTTATAAAAAAAACGGTATAACTCAACACTGGCAAAATTGCAGCGGCGCAATAAAGTCAACTCTGAAATCTTTAGGCGCCNTAAAAAAAACGGTATAACTCAACACTGGCAAAATTGCAGCGGCGCAATAAAGTCAACTCTGAAATCTTTAGGCGCCAGTTTATAAAAGTTCTTTGCGACTTTTATTAACAGGTACCACCTACCTAAAGATTTAAGAGTTTGATATTTTGCGTCGTTGCAATATTTCCTGTGTTGCGTTATTACGATTTTTATAAACCAGGCCTTAGTCTTGCCTTCTCGTCAGCTCCCTATGTACACCCGTACACGTATAGCCTTGCATACGTCGCCTGTCGACACCGAGATTCACGAATCCGGACGGCATTCTCATAGAGAAAGAATTTGTAAACAAGCATTTTCTTGGGTTCACGTTGGAAAAAGTGTATGTGCGGTAAGTATTATCTACTACATTGTTCATAATTATCCTGTACTTTTCATCTTGAAGCAAGGTAAAAGGTTGAGAAGTTTTGTTTTCAACACGTATTCGTTCATTACACTCTCGTAAATGCGAAGTTAGGTGCAGAAATTACACAACACATCCATCTCGCTATGCAGTAACACTATTTACGGGTATAGTGCACTCATACCTATAGTAANCAGAAATTACACAACACATCCATCTCGCTATGCAGTAACACTATTTACGGGTATAGTGCACTCATACCTATAGTAATGCATTTTCATATGCAGTATATGTATGCACACATATATGTAGACGTAAATAACTGTACATGCATCAACTGTTATACTTCCTTCGGACGCAAACATCTGGCCGGTATGTGTAAAAATTTGTGTCCGGCAGTTTTAAGACGAAAATATTTGTTTCTGTCAGCGTCCATGGCGCGACGCCTACAAAGCTACAGGTGTTCAGGAATTACAAATGTTTTCCAATTTGACGATTGTTATTGATGTTTACGACATCTAACAGCATGTAATTAAAAAAACAAAGACAACTTTATACTACTGATAGCAATAGCATTGCAGATTTCTCTAAAAACTCCAGTGTCAAGAAATCAAAAATCATTTCGAAACAGGAAGAACAGACCACACATGTTCCAATTGATACTTCTAACGTGCTTACTTGAGTCCATTTTTGTCCGACAAGCGGTGAAAAAGTGAAAACATTGGGACATCCCATTAAACGAGGTACACCACACGGTGGATGGCATTGTGTCGTATCGTTTATAAATTGTTGTCGGGAAATCAACGATGGCAACCCACAGCGATTTTCGTCCGTACTATAGGGAATTTGAATGCATCCATAAAACTACCTTTGTGAACTGTGAGCACGGCTTCATGTATGGCGTCTGGATTTCCCTTGACTTGCGGCAAAATTTGTTGTTGTGCTGTGTAATTCTTCCGGATTGTTTGGTCTTTTGTTTTTTAATACTCTTATGCATGGGTGATAATGTAGTCGCCTAAAATAAACATTTTATTGCAGGAGATTCACTGAAAAGAGTCGGATATGTTTAAAACGGATGAATGAGAACAAGTTTTTCACGTTGGTGGGTATCCCTGAAATCACAGTAGAAGGACTGATGGTAGTTAAACATTAGGCAATATTTTCTTAATTTAATGAAAAACATTTTTATGAGGTAGGTTGAATCTCGTCTTATTGAGTGTTGAGCCTATATATAAAGAGAGTAAAAGTGTATTACTGTATACTTCCTTTCTCTCTTTATTTTTACTGCTATCCGGGAGTTTTGTCTGACTCTGTGAATGGATGGAGACAGCATATTTCAATCAGAACTTACGGATGGGCGAAACGTTCCATTATAAACAGCACTTAGTTCTTTTTCTGCCCACGTTGAACAATGTTGGCAGAATACACGCACCGTGTTAGTTTAAATACCTGCTTAGGATCTATTTGTATGTGCATATGTAAAATCAGCATTGTCATGGACCTCATCACTTTATTCATGTATTTGTCAAGTTGAACTGGGGAATTGTTAAGCATGTGTATATGTTGCTAATGTGTTAACTAGTATACTTAAGCGCATAAAGCAAATGAAACCTTAATTTTAAAAATAACTTTTCACTGATTCAAATGTTACACTTGTAATTCGAAGTTGAAATATGGAACTACGATTCTTAACTCACTCCCAACTCTACAGAGACCATACCAGTCACAATGTGTCTTCTGAAATATAACGCAGTTAAAGACAGAGAATTTTTTTTTCCATAAGTGATTACATTACCGTAAACACCATCACTTAATCATAAAAAATAACAAACTAACTGCATAAGTGAAATTTATTTCCAGTTACATCTGTGTTGCAAAGGTTTTTGTTTCACTCGTTAACTCACTAGTTCTAACTTCATGTACGCATGCCTTGCCCGGTCCTAACTCACGAAGTTCGTAGATTTGTCGGCCATGTTATGAATGACACTCGTGTGCCACTACGATATTGCACAGATAAACTACAATACAACCGGGGTAAGAAATACATGCATATCCAACACCAACGGTAAGGCTTCAACTCTTCTCTGTGTGTTTGTGAGTGTGTGTGTGTATACACGCTAACGTGAATGCACCCATTTCCCACGCCCTTTTTTTCTCCCTCTCTCTTGTGCGCAAGAGTGCACACACAAACACACAATTTTTTTAAATAATTGTGTGTATTAATAAGCATTATGTTTTACCTTACCGGTGTTTCTTTAGGATATTTAGGTGTAAGCCACTTCTGTTTTTCTTTTTTCTTGAAGGGAAACCTCATGCCTTTTTCGACTGGACGTTTCCGGTGTACCTACATTATTTTGCTTTCATCGCACAACCACTATAGAGCCTGCAATCACTTGATCGCAACACACCTGGTAGCCATGCGCCTGAAACGGACTGCAGAACGAGTAGCGAGACTCGTGCTGGCCAGACTAATTAGTGTGCCTCACCCCCACCCAGTCCCTTCTACCTAGCAACACAGTACAGTAACTTCAAATGCTTGTTCGACCATTTCCGTACAGTTAGGCTGTTCATACGGACTATTCGACGTATTTTCTTCCAGTGGACAAAATATTGCAGCTCGAAATTAAAATAACGCGTATTTAGTTTCTCTTTGAACAGAGTATATACGTATTTGGTCACTTTATATTCTCCAAAATATTTACTTTGCAAGTAAATAGCAATGTTTTTATTATTATTTAAAAAACGGACACTTGAATTTATTTTAAATTATGGCATATAACAAATAAAAAAATTTAAAATTTTTAAATTTTTTTTTTCAAATCAGTTATATAAAACGTTTACAATACTTCCAGGCTATAATACTATGCCTTTAATAAAATACGTACATTACTCTATCACATATAATACAATCAATTAAATAAATACAACTAATTTTTTTTAAATTATGACAGCTTCTCTAGTATAGTTTGGTATGATATGCATTTGTTGTGCAGTTAGTTGCAGCTCTATAAAGAAAGTGAACTCGAGGAAGATGTACAGAAAATTATATTTTTTTCATAAATTGCGTAAACGATAAGATGAAAATTTTATTAATCCTTCACAAAATATTATTTCTTATCATTCACTTTTCCATATATTTTGTACATAGCCATTCCTTTCAAATGCCATTGTATAGACAAGTACATACATAAAAAATTTTGTTGTGTGCTGTACCTACATTTTATTGTGTTTTACGCATGACAACCTCCATAATTGTAAGTTTACAGTAATTACAGATTCAAATTTCAGTTTCAAACTGAGATGAGTGAAATGCAAGCGGTTTACATAGTAAAATACTTTTTTGCCTGCATGGCAACAGGCATAATAACATAGACCTGCAATGGTCGGTTGCTCATGATCGCATTACTTGCATCACTGTCNGGCATAATAACATAGACCTGCAATGGTCGGTTGCTCATGATCGCATTACTTGCATCACTGTCATTTTTATAGGCAGTAGCAAATACTCGTGGCGATAGTCGGAGACAAAGGTAGACAGGCGTCCCCTCCGTCTCCGCTGTAGGCAGGTGCTCAGTCCACTTCCAACTGTTCACAACCCATTACCAGGCCTGTTATCGCACACATCACCACTTCGCCCTCCCTGTTCATTCGACTTTCGTCATATTCAAGTAGTTCCACTTTCTACCACTGTGCTACGAAGGCAGTAGCTTACTAGGTACATTAAGGAATGTTTTTTGTATTTCCAAGATTGTATGGTTATTTGACATGTTATCATTACTGCGATTGATTTATATGAAATTATACATTAATATCTTTGACTTTGTGCGAAAAACATTCTGTATTTGTCATTATTTCTAAATTAAAAAATTAATAATCCTGTTAACAGGTGTTATATGTATTGTAACTTATTTTCATAAACTTAACTTTTAGCACACCTATAAAATGTTATGCGAATATTTTATCATGNGTAACTTATTTTCATAAACTTAACTTTTAGCACACCTATAAAATGTTATGCGAATATTTTATCATGCAAAAGCATAGAAAAAACTGCTAACCTGGTTATATGAGGTAATTTTTTAATAAATTCAATTTTGTGATTTATCTAGAGAAGAAATACGCCCATTCTTGGGTAAGAAATGGAAATTTACATTATTAATAAATCAATTTACCCATCAAAGAGACTTACTGCGGTGACATTTTACACTGAATAAAATATAAACATTTATTTTTCATATGAAACTCAAGCCATACTTTTATTACGATTTTGGAAGTCTTTACAGTACTTTTGAAAAAGTTTTGCATTTACTGTGATGCTGGTTGCATCACTATAAGAAGATTCACTTTACTTCTACCTTAAGCACCTCACGAGCCACGACCGAAAAATTTCCGCAACCTGGTGGAAATAATTACGCACAGCCTGAAAAGGGGGGCATTATGGCGTTCCTTTACCTTTAAATGAAGCTGGAGGTTTCGTNAAGCACCTCACGAGCCACGACCGAAAAATTTCCGCAACCTGGTGGAAATAATTACGCACAGCCTGAAAAGGGGGGCATTATGGCGTTCCTTTACCTTTAAATGAAGCTGGAGGTTTCGTCTGCTGGCATATATGAACGTCCCCATCCTAGCCAAAAAACCGACCACAAACGCCGACAAATGGACCGGCCGTCCAGCAGTGACCTCAGTCCGGCAACCGGCTGTCTTCGTGCATGTCAACATTCACACTGCCGGGCGCANGGAAATAATTACGCACAGCCTGAAAAGGGGGACATTATGGCGTTCCTTTACCTTTAAATGAAGCTGGAGGTTTCGTTTGCTGGCATATATGAACGTCCCCATCCTAGCCAAAAAACCGACCACAAACGCCGACAAATGGGCCGGCCGTCCAGCAGTGACCTCAGTCCGGCAACCGGCTGTCTTCGTGCATGTCAACATTCACACTGCCGGGCGCANAGCAGTGACCTCAGTCCGGCAACCGGCTGTCTTCGTGCATGTCAACATTCACACTGCCGGGCGCAACTAGTTTCGCTCTTAGCGCTGCCGGCAGGTGATCACGTCAATCATGGCGTCACTGCTCCTTGACTAGTCCCCTTCCCCAAGCGTCGGCGGAGTTGCAAGACGCACAATAATGAAGACAAGAAAAAAGTTATCGGCCGTTTTTGGTCCCGTGCGAATGCGTCGATTTAAATAAAGAATTTAGATTGGCTATGATGCCATAAACCAACTGATTATGAAAATGGCAATGTTGCGATATTTCTTCCCCGGTAGAGATGGGGTGTAAATTNTGATGCCATAAACCAACTGATTATGAAAATGGCAATGTTGCGATATTTCTTCCCCGGTAGAGATGGGGTGTAAATTTCTGATGTATAAAATGGCCAGGCTGGGGCCGTGTCTATGTATTCGACTCCCGTCTGAGTCGTCATGCATTTGAGATAAGTATTGTAATTGGGGACCCTTCTGGTCAAAGCTAATATGGGCATTTGGAGCTCCATATTTTGTGTACGGGTTTCATAATGAAAACAAATTATAGTCATGATTGCCTGTTTTACTGCATTTTCTTGTAAAGTATAAAGTATTCAGTGTGCCATAAATACATTTGGATATTTGGAAGAAGCCACGTGGCTTGTAAATAATAAAATCATACTAAGGTTTGATAATGCTCGTGTGAGCAACTTTTATTAATGCTTTTGTAATATCTCGTTGGGGCACCATTTTTATATGACTATTTATACAGCAATTTTTTTGAATAAATTAAGGCCCAAAATTGTATTAATGAAAAAAAACGGGTTTTTAAAATTTAAATTGTACCTGCAATATATCTTAAAGTTGTGTATAGGAAATGTTCTACTATATAAAATGAAATTAAGAAACTTTTCTTGTTTCGCTGGGTGAGTAAAAGGGTTCCCGTGGCGAAGAATCCCATATTTTCTCCTGTGCCTTTTAACTTGTTCTGGTTTTGGATGGATGAGGAGTTTTAACCTGTTCAAGATAAAGAATTTGGATTAATATTTTTCTCGCTATTTGCCAATTGCTGAGTTGTCGGTGGTTATTGGACTTGGAACGGTCGGGATGTTGGCACTTTCACACTTGGGGGTGCTGGTGACGATACACTGGGGTCACAACGTCAAGTGGTCAAGGACCGTCCAAACCTCTCTACTCCAACTGTGTTCAAGTGTTTTGGAATACAACTAGGCGGGAACTCTTTGTGCGGAACTCGGGAGTTACCTTCGACAAGCGAGGGGTTCTCGGGGACAGTATCGGGGGGCGATAGAGCCAGGGCGGAGGGCGGAGCCCCAGTGAAGCGGCGTCTAGCTCCGGGCGACCCAGATGCGAGCCCCATTGTCTGCGCCCGGGCGCTCCGAGGCAGCGAAGCCATTGCCGCGGGCTAACGCGGAATTGAAAACCCGGCGACGTGGTCCGCACTCCAAAACGCCGGGCGGTCCCCTTCGAAAGTCCCCTCTTCCGGCTGACGGGATCCCTCGAACGAACTGGCAACCAACGAACTTCAGGCTGCTAGGGGCGGCGTGAGCGGAATTCGGACACGCGAATAACATGTAAAGTAAATGGGCAATTTAGAAATGTATTTACTAGCCCATTCAGTCCCGAATTAATTTACGAGGTCGAGTGTTGCAAACGTTAAAATTTTTTTGATAGGTCCTGTACTTGCGTCGAGCGTGCTTCTCGTAACCAATAAAAACGCACTGCTTGTTCGTTGTTGTCAGCTTTAACCATTCGCGAATGAGAGATGTAGAAACTTTTAAACAAGTAATTTTACTCACAACGAAGACGCTCAAAGCACCGGACACTGATTCCTTGATATGTACGGTCCTGACTATAAACAACCTTCATGTGCAACCCGTCCTAGATCGCGGACATGGGGACAGCCCGAGTTAAGAATTTTGAACTCTTTCAGACGCAAATTAATTTTTGGTTTCAGGCGTTGAAAACAAGGCTTCTTTACGTGTGCTGTGCTTAAGCTGACACGAAACTTGATTCATTATCAGAAGCAATTAGCTGTATGCCCTGTGTTCGGTTATAGTGACATGGACCAGTTATTTCGCAGAAGAGTGGCGGTGTACGAATCTTGTTGCCTCGGTAAAGATCATTAGTCACTGAGTCCCGCAGTGTACAATTAAAATAGAACAAGAACACCTTGTGAGTTATATACATCGAATTATACCAGGTCTGGATGGGTATAACCCTTCCTATCACAAATAAATATATAGTTGACGCCCGATTTTCGCAAAAAGATTTCACTACCAGTTGAATTTCATAATACTTTATCTCAGAGCCACTTCCGTGATTGCATGGTCTCCGTGTGACAAGTCTGAGGTGTCTGTGCGCGAATCACACACGTACATCATCGACGCTACCTAATTCTGATTGGCCAGTCAAGTAGGAAAATGTCTTCTCACAAATACACGCCACCAATAAGCAAAAGAAAACTGCTGGTACGTCCGTAGGCTACTGAAATATAGCACGTTTGGAAATCGTTTCGCGAAATTCGGGTGTCCCTAATTATCGCCCGTACATCGTTAACTGAGCCTTTTGACTAAGTGAGTGAAGATATTTGGGCGGCTCTTAACAGCGAGGTGTTGAGAGCCGATGGGGGTGAAGTGAGATGTGAATGGAGCAGCGCCGGAATGCAGGGGTGGGGTAAATGAGAGATCCCCGAGAAAACCAGCTTACCAGTGGCATCGTCTGGCATGATTCCCGCTTGCGAAAATCCGGGAGTGATCCGGCCGGGTATTGAACCCGGTTCGCCTTGGTGAGAGGAATTTTATTTTAAAGATTTCGAAAACTGTGCGGAAACCAGAATGTATAGGTCCGTCTGAATACTTTAAATAATAGATACTTGAGATATCCAAATGATGTTACATGTTTTAATACGTATTTTCCAAGTATATCAAAGAACAGACTAGTACCACTTAGTCTAACTTGTGTGTGTGGTTGTACAGGTGAGTTCATTAATAATTAATTAAGGACCCGGCTAGATTTATTTCAAGAGCATTGAGTTCTCACACCACTGAGATGAAATTAAACTTAATGTACTAAAGAATTCCTAGCATTAGCATAATGNAAGAGCATTGAGTTCTCACACCACTGAGATGAAATTAAACTTAATGTACTAAAGAATTCCTAGCATTAGCATAATGTAGGATCGACTTACCGACTGAGTGGCTGAGAAAATGGTTGAATGCAATATATATGTGCAATATATTCAACTGTATTTTATAATTTTCCAGACTGGAATAAGCCAGGAACATTAAAAAAATATTAAATTCCATTGAGTGAAAAACTACTGCTTTCAAAATCAACTATTTCCCTTGCACCTGCCTGTACAATGAGATTGGCTCACAGAAGAAAAAATAAAGTTCAATAGCACGTAATGTAAAAAAAAAATCATTGGATGGATAATGGGGCGCTGCAAATAAATATGTCTGAATTTACCCTGCCTATGCCAGTCTTCAAAACTAGTAATATAGTGGACGTACGTCACAATGAGCACCGCAGGACGCGAGAATGGCGCATCGAGAAACATTATATTTTTTTCTAAACAACTGGACGTATTATAACTGCTCGTATTTTGAAAGGCAGAGTTTTAATGGTCCCCTCGGGAGCCAATTAAAGATGAGCCAGAAAGATAAAATATAATCAATCAGGGCAGCTGTCCGTGAGGTAGCGATATAAAGTAGATAAAGGTATTTGTTTCATGCCCGAGCTGCTTTGAATTGATTACTAAGACACCGAGAGGTCGTAAAATGCTTTTTTTTTTACTATTTTTTAAATTACTGAACATGGTACATTGTTTTTGAGTTCAAACTATTTTTAAACGGAGGTTCTGACAGAAAGAATAACTCATCGGATAGATTGTCTGATTCCTTTAAAAAAAAAATACTGTCATTAAATAAAGACAATTTATAGGATTGTACGCGTACAAATAATATCCGGAAATTGAGTGAAGATATTTTACAGGTAGCTGGGTGAAATTTGAGTATCTGTGGTGTGTCATTTCAGGGGANGTCCGGAAATTGAGTGAAGATATTTTACAGGTAGCTGGGTGAAATTTGAGTATCTGTGGTGTGTCATTTCAGGGGACTTGGGCTCTCATATCAAATACATAAAAATATAATTCACTTAATCATTTAAATCGTCCCCATTTTAAGGCAGAACCTCGACAGAAATTATCGTTGTGAAATTACACCATATCTGAAGGAAAACTCTAACGGTTGCCATCAAATATAATGGAAAACTCCTTACGCTGAGGCATTTTATATAACGATAAACTGTCGTACTCTTTCTTAATTTGGAAAAATTTTATGCTCTAGAAATGTATGCATAATTGGCATATTGTTATGAGCCTGGATGGCTCATAACACTCTTTAGTAAAGGTTAAGATTAAGGAAAACAGGATAACGAGTCTATTAATTTTCCTAACAAACTTAACTAATTATATCTGAAAACTTGCTCTAAAGTTGGAAGAGTTTACAATGGTATTCTCTTAAGGTTAAGTCCAACCGAAGTGAAAGGGAAGGACTTAAGGAAGGTTGTAAGTAAGAAGGAGGATCACTTATAAGGGAAGGGAACTTACCCCAGCCTCGCACCTGGACCCTCTGGCGGAAACGGCCCAAGGAACAGCCGCTGTATGGTCTGAAGTTCGTAGGAGACGACGACCCCTCTCGGCCGTAGACGCCTATATCACACTTCTCGCCCCACCACGTGACTATTGACGTACTGTGATTTGATTGGTTCCCCTCGTGCGACGGCGGCGGGCTCCCTCGGGTTGACTGCTCTTCTTAGTATTGCGAACAAGCTTTTCAGCCANAAGGACTTAAGGAAGGTTGTAAGTAAGAAGGAGGATCACTTATAAGGGAAGGGAACTTACCCCAGCCTCGCACCTGGACCCTCTGGCGGAAACGGCCCAAGGAACAGCCGCTGTATGGTCTGAAGTTCGTAGGAGACGACGACCCCTCTCGGCCGTAGACGCCTATATCACACTTCTCGCCCCACCACGTGACTATTGACGTACTGTGATTTGATTGGTTCCCCTCGTGCGACGGCGGCGGGCTCCCTCGGGTTGACTGCTCTTCTTAGTATTACGAACAAGCTTTTCAGCCATTTCGTACTTGAAAGTATAAAGGGACGTAGCTCAATAATGACCCATGATTCGGTAGAGCACAACAGTATAAGATGAGNTGCGAACAAGCTTTTCAGCCATTTCCTACTTGAAAGTATAAAGGGACGTAGCTCAATAACGACCCATGATTCGGTAGAGCACAACAGTATAAGATGAGTTTTATTAACATTTATGGTTATACAATTATTATTTAAATTAATATTGATCGGGGGAGCTTTACATTGAATTTAATATGGTTAGTCATTAAGTTTAATTCACGCCATTTTATTTAAACCTAAATGGAAATTCATCACCTTGTTAATGTTGCCGGAGGCTGATTCTGCGAGACGGTTAACGCCGGCTGGACACACCCATCTCCCTGGTCTGCTACGCTGGTCGGGTCACCCAAAGGACTAAAGATGAATATACGAAATACGACAGACAGACAGTTTCGGGTCTTACGCCGGCATATATCAAGCGCGTGGTTCTGCGGCCCCGCTCAGTGACCGGTGGAGGGGATTTCTGCAACTGTCTTGTTTCGCAAGGATCGACGACCAAATGGTGGCGTTACAATCCCGCTCGTTTTCAGGTTTAATGTTTAAAGGTGTGATCAGGCAAGCCGTTCAGCTAAGGCCTGACCACACCACAACAATATGCAAACTGCTTTGCGATTTTTGAAATCTGAATTAAGTTATATTTAGTTACCATTCTGTGCTTTAAAACTTAAACACAGCGGTTTCATTTATAGGTTATCGCTAGGGGCAGTGATTTTTCGTGAAAAGATTTCGAGACAAAATACAGTCCAAAGCACTGTAGGGTCGTCCAGCTTCTTTGATTGGCTAAAAAATAATATGGCCCGTGTTAACCGTTTGCGCACGAATCACGAAGGTTCAGTGCCGGAGTTACCTAGTCCTGAGTGGCTTGGTCAAAGACGGACACGGCACCAGCAGCCAATGGATGTATAGCAACAGCTGAGGTGTGTATATAGTATTGAAGTCTACTGTGTACTCAGATTTTTACGCGAAAAGTCACTGGCCCTAGTTATCGCTGTTTACTACTCTCCGCCATTTTACAGTGTCATATTAGTGTAAACCGGTGTTGGCTGGACACTACTTTAATGTCGCAGAAAGACAAATATTTGGTCTTCCTATTAATTTTTATCTTTATACAACATTTAGTTGCGGCAACATTACTTAGAGGTTCATCAACGGTAAAACTTCAATAGGATATTTGCATTGCCGTTGTATAAGTCTATGTAAATGGTAAACATTATTAAATTTGTCACAACATTATTAATGTTACTACGGCATAAGCGTTAAAATAAATGGCTCAATAGCAATGNAGAAATATTTTGTTCTTCCTATTAATTTTTATCTTTATACAACATTTAGTTGCGGCAACATTACTTAGAGGTTTCATCAACGGTAAAACTTCAATAGGATATTTGCATTGCCGTTGTATAAGTCTATGTAAATGGTTAACATTATTAAATTTGTCACAACATTATTAATGTTACTACGGCATAAGCGTTAAAATAAATGGCTCAATAGCAATNAAACATTATTAAATTTGTCACAACATTATTAATGTTACTACGGCATAAGCGTTAAAATAAATGGCTCAATAGCAATGTTTTGTTTCAAAAACATTAAATTTTTTTCTGTGCACTTTACAGTAACCCGGGGCTGCGGTGGCTGAGCGGTTAGCATGCTTGCCTCCCACCTAGGTGAGCCGGGTTCAACCCCCGGCTTTCGCATGTGGTAATCGTGCCGGACGATGCCGCTGGTCAGCGGGTTTTCTCTAGGATCTCCCGTTTACCCCGCCCTTGCATTCCGGTGCTGCTTCGTACTAACTTCCGTCACCCTCACCGGTTCTCAAGGCCTCGCTGTTGAGAGGCGCCCAAATCTCTCCATTCCCTCTCTCGCTTTACAGTAACCAGTCTGTAGTTGCCACGTAGATCACTATACCTGTTCCGCAGACTGCCGTAGATACACGAGCGAACTGGGTGTAATATGTTGCGGGGTTAATGAGCCGTGAATACAACTGGAGCACGTCGGCAGGCGTGCCGAGCGTGTGACACTAGGGGCTGGCAGGAAGGACGGACGTTATTGATTGCGGAGGCATTGACGGCTATCAGTCCCGCCCTCTGCGCTGTCAGACGGGTGTGTTCGCCGGTGGCTCGTGTCTAGAGCATCTCCGGGTGTAGTAGTTTGCCGTTAACCTCTCCNCTGTCAGACGGGTGTGTTCGCCGGTGGCTCGTGTCTAGAGCATCTCCGGGTGTAGTAGTTTGCCGTTAACCTCTCCGACGAACAGCTGCGTTCCTGCACAAGCAGCTATCCCACACTCCTACAAGTGACAGATAGCCCTTAAGGGCTCCACCTACCTTGCGTTGCAGAGTGTTTGAAATCCGCGTCTTTTTACGAAAGCACTTAACGGGTTTTCATTATATCGATGTAGGAAAATAAAACACACTTCGGACGAGGTGCGAATAATACTGTCAATACATCATGAACGTTATAATAAATGCTATTTCCTAGCCCTAAAAAATAGCTAAAAAAGGTTTTTTCACATAGCTGTATCTCAAGCCATAACAGCCGACCTCCCGTGGCACAGTCGGTTGGTGCGCCGCCGGTCTGGGGTGCGGGAGGCTCTGGGTTAGAATCACAGGTAAGGAATAGGTGTTAATTTACGTTAGGTTATAAGTTAGTTTGTAAGCCGTCCACTAATAAGCCTTCAGGCATAACACCGGGGAATGTTAATAATACCTTACCAATGCAATCGTGTCATAATATACTAGTTGGAAACACGCGAAACAATTACAGGCTGAACTGGACTTTGCTTCAGAGTTTCCAGCTATATAATTACAGTGTAGCAGCCTTAAAGTCCCGTAGGCACGGGCAGGACGACGGAAATATTGCACGCCAGCCTTGCGCGTTACTACACTAGGTACGCGTGAGAGTGTCGCCCTTATTGCTCCCGCGCTTCTGAGCTTCAAACACGCTATGATGCTCCAAGCAGGCGGCGCCCTTAAGAGGAGTATGTAGCTGCGCTTTCAAGGTCAAGAAGCGAGAGAGCGATACGGGCGACACTAGCACGCACCCCTAGCGCCTCATCGCCCCTACGCGCAGTTCGTGCAGCGTTTCCGTCGTGGTCCTGTACTGTACAAACTAGATCTGTAACACTGGGACTTTATTACGCGCGATGAAAGACCACAGATTAAACTACGCCCGTATAGTCGCACTTTTGTATTACCGCTCAAGGAAACTGCATAGCAAGCTATTTTCCCAATTTTTTTTCCTCTATGAATGCATCTAACGTTAAAAAAGTTAAAAAAAAAAAAATATATAGGGGCAAAAATAACTGTTTTTTCCCCCTTGTCCTGGCAAAAAGTCTAATTTCCAGAACATACGCGTATTCGCGCAATCAACGATTTCTTATATATACACACACTTCATTGCATACTCCTCTTAACGCTTAGAGTACTGTGGCCGAGTAACAAAATGAGTAAGTTCAACAGACGGAATGGCGTGCTGGTTCCTTCAACGTTGGCAAACCCTCTCTCTATTTGGCTGCACGAGGCGCTGGGAACGAACCCTGCGTCCGATTGGCTATAGCATGCTGCGGAAGATGCCCCATTGGCCGGCGTGCCTGTTGGCCGGCAGGTTACCAAGCGCTGATTGGCGAACGGCGTCCCAACGTTTTGCTGGCAAGTGACGTCATTTTTTTCTGGCGTGTGCGGGTGTAGTTCGCTATATAAGTAAGTAGGGACAGGTGCTTTTTCGGGAAAATATTTCAAGACCAGTTGTACTTCAAANGTGAAAATATTTCAAGACCAGTTGTACTTCAAAATACTTTGGTTCATATTCAATTTCGTGGTTGGATGATTTTAAATTTCACGTGTTTCCAGTGTCTTTCCGCGAATCATGGACGTTCAGAATCGGAGTAGTTTATTACCATTGGCCCAGTCAAATAAGAACGTGTCTTCTCACG
The DNA here is from genome assembly GCA_002778355.1 of Clitarchus hookeri. NCBI lineage: Eukaryota > Metazoa > Arthropoda > Insecta > Phasmatodea > Phasmatidae > Clitarchus > Clitarchus hookeri. Next base: position 93,208 of record NQII01005727.1, on the reverse strand, counting down.
CAGACACGCAGTCAATAACCAAAGGAAGTTGTGGTTATGGACGTGGGATGTTGAAGTATAGCATGGCCGTAAAATGTTTCGCGAAATACACCTGTGTCTAGCAATAAGCGACTAATTCACCTCTGTACTATTAAGTATTCTGTACCCCAGTGTAACTAGGACTGCAGGATGAAGGAAAATTTCTCTTCCACTAAAAAAAATTGCATGGATGTAGTTTTATTGTTGTATTAATGCGCGTCCGGATCTCAAAGGAACTTTATAGCACTTTAACAGTAATTNGCATGGATGTAGTTTTATTGTTGTATTAATGCGCGTCCGGATCTCAAAGGAACTTTATAGCACTTTAACAGTAATTATCGTCAATAAAAATAATAATCTTTGTATAACAAATTATATGAACAATACAGATTGTATTGCCTGTTGCATATGAATGTGTATGTTATTTGGATATGCTTAAGTCGGTGTGGAATCGACTGAGAGCCAGCCAGTAATAAACTTTACCCAATGTATTGAGCGTGACAAATGTGGTGTGAACCAATAGTTAGGGTCACCGGCTAGACTAGACTTCAACTTCTTACGCAAGTTTATTGAGGCTATTGGCTGCATGTCTGTGTGAGAAGACACTCTTGGCTTGATTTGGCCAATCAGAATAAAGTTACCCCGACATTTGACGTCCGTGATTGGCTGGCAGGCACTTTAGATGTGTTGCAGTTTAAGTTATCCAACCGCGATATTGGTTCTGAACTGACGTGTTTTGGAGTACACGTAATCCTGGAATCTTTTCGCGAAAAACAGGTGTCTCTGCCGATAGTGCGGTGATGAGGGGAGAACAGTGTGGTGATGAGGGGACAACAGCGCGGCGATGAGGGGACAACAGNTGATGAGGGGACAACAGCGCGGCGATGAGGGGACAACAGTACTTCCTATAATAGTGACACAGTTCTAGCTTGTATTAAATGTCAGTAAATGTGTACAGAGTGCAAATTGTCAAAAGGGAGTGGGATATGCATTAATTCCAATTATGCCAGTTAAAGTCTGCTGGTTTTTGTAAGCATAAATAGAAACCTGAAAAAAAAAAATGTGGGCAGTTGGCAGTTTTTGCCAACCTTTTTGAACTACTACTCGTCAAAAAAAAAATTTTCAACCACTTGTAATTTTAACATTTGTGTAATTGTAAACTCATGTTTTCATCCACCTAAAATTCTTAGGTAGTATTTATTAAATTCTAACTTAAATGTATTGACTCTTTGAGGACCACACATATTTACAGGCGCCGAGGACAAGGTTGGAGTGAGCCACCTGTATTCTCCACTACAGTAATATCAGTTGTGTTGGTCTCTGCATGTCCACTCACCCTCGTACTATTGGTCCTGGCTACACTGCACATGCTTACTGTACTCTGCAACGTTTGTTATTGGCTGACCGTCGGCCAATGAAGTCGCCCATTGACTGTGTCCCAATTAATGAGTCGCGACAAATGGAACATGTTTTACAATGCACCATGTTCGTTTGAGAAATATTAAAAGAAATTTTACTCTTACGTACTAAAATGTTGGCTAGGTGTAATTTTTTACTTAGATCCCGAGAAATTCCAGCGACACAGCAAAACTAAAGTTTGTTCACTATAAAGTGAGCACTTTTGGATTCAACATTTGTAAAATGTCACTGCCCCCCCTCCCTGCTCTCCCCCTCCTCAGGGCTTTCATAGAATGCACATACAAGTAGATCTTTAGCAGGGCTTTCAAAAGTGTTTACTTTTTTGTGAACAACCCTATATAATAGTTTGAGTTTTGTCTTCAAGAGCAAATAAATGTATATGTAAACATAGCCCCTAGTATATACATGCGTACCCCTCAAAGGATTAACAAATTTAAGTATGCTCTTGACACTGCAGTAGTAAAAAAATCTGATTAAAATTTAGTTCTGTGTAGCCGAATTAACCATTATTTTTTATCGGTTTTGGAACGAGAATTTACTAGTTGGCAATCATTAAATTGCCTGAAGAGGGAGTGAGGTCTGGAGTGAGGTGTGTTTCTTACAAATTGATAGTAAAAAATGAAAAAAACTGCAAAGAAAATAATATTCCGAGAATGACACTATAGGTGAAGTGTATACANAATTGATAGTAAAAAATGAAAAAAACTGCAAAGAAAATAATATTCCGAGAATGACACTATAGGTGAAGTGTATACACAATATTTCAAATATTGAAATGATTTTATTTTCGGAAACTCTTAACATCTCGTGTTTAATCAAGTCGTAGACTTCTTGAATAAAAACAATGAGCAAGCATAAGACACCTGGNAATTGATAGTAAAAAATGAAAAAAACTGCAAAGAAAATAATATTCCGAGAATGACACTATAGGTGAAGTGTATACAGAATATTTCAAATATTGAAATGATTTTATTTTCGGGAACTCTTAACATCTCGTGTTTAATCAAGTCGTAGACTTCTTGAATAAAAACAATGAGCAAGCATAAGACACCTGGTGAAAAATATTTGCCAACGATACGTAAACAAAATTTTATAATGGGAACATAACTAATTTACGTGCTTAAAAATAGCGTTCGATACTCAAAGATGTTTCCATTTAACAATATAAACAGAAAAGTATAGCGTATTTATAGAAGTTTTATTACTGTTCGGTGTAGCATGAAATACCTTTACTTCAAAACCCACTGGTCGGTTTAAAAAATTAAGCTGTGCCGAATTCAATTTTAATTTAATTAGAGACCACACATTTGCTTTCCATATATATTTTGTATTGGCCAGAAGCTTTTTTTTTCAACCAAAGCTTTCTGGTTTTTTTTTTCTTTTTCAGCGAAATCACGTTAACTAAATTACGGTCGATCGACTCAGATCGCTGGGGAGGCCGGCACTCAGTTCATTAATTTTGTGCCGTAGCAACGAGAAATTCATTAGTTCGGGGGAAGGGGCTGGGGAGCGAGTAGTAAAAAAAAAAATCCGTGATCGTAAAAAGAAGTCAGCGACTTTGAATAAATGAACGAGCATGGAACTACGTCTTTCCNAAAAAAAAAAATCCGTGATCGTAAAAAGAAGTCAGCGACTTTGAATAAATGAACGAGCATGGAACTACGTCTTTCCCGAGACGTCTGGTTTTTAACAATTCTCTGAAACACAATCAGCGAGATTTCCGTGGAGCAAACACTCACAGGCATTGCACGTGTGCGTAGCGTGGTTGACGAGTTCGGGTACAGACTGTTACGTCGCAGTCATCTCTCGGGGTGACACGAACGAGGTCAGGAGAACTTAGCGAGTTAAGCTACATGTAGGGTAGACGCGTTAAGTGTGCTGTGTAGTGCAGTGAAGACTCGGCTCGTCCTTCACTGGCCACCGCTTCACACTTGACGAAGTCGCGCGGGGTTGTTCTCGTGCAGGTCTGATATTGGGCCACAGTCGTCCATGGCGTGTCTAATAAGTAAGGCCAGTGACTTTTCGCGTAGACTTCAATACTATATACACACCTCAGCTGTTGTCATACCTCCATTGGCTGCCGGTGCCGTGTCCGTCTTTGACCAAGCCACTCACGACTAAGTAACTCCGGCACTGAACCTCCGTGACTCGTGCGCAAACGGTTAACACGGGCCAGAACATTTTTTAACCAATCAAAGAAGCTGGACGACCATACAGTGCTTCTGACTGTATCTTGTCTCGAAATCTTTTCGCGAACTATCACTGCCCCTAACTTTAGCTATTGTTCCGCACGGTGTTTGACAACTTCTGGAGAACCGTGTCCAATTGTCGCTTCCCACTGTGCCAGCAGACAGCCAATGTGCTGTTGATATCAGCACATTTGTACGTAAGTCTGTAGAGTCTAGCCTTCAGGTCATTGAACTCGCGAATTTTTCAGGTCTGTAAATACGGGCCAACCTCGAAAGTGACTCCGATATACGAGAGTTTGAAGTCTAGCGTGTACTCAAATTCGCGACATTTCCTTGTCCCTGTGCATGCTTCAGCAGTTCTTGTCTGCTCTGTCGAGAGCCTGAAGTTCCAACATAACTGTCAGATGGCGATACGTGTCCTGCGTAACTGGCAGCGCGTCTTTCAGAGAATAAGTACACTGCAAAAAAAATGTTTTTTTCTATTTTTACAAGAAAAATCCTGGGAATGCCAGTTTCCAAGATAATCCTTTGNACACTGCAAAAAAAATGTTTTTTTCTATTTTTACAAGAAAAATCCTGGGAATGCCAGTTTCCAAGATAATCCTTTGCAGAACTACAAGCCGTTTTCTTCTAAAAACTTCAAAACTTATATTTGTAATATTACAAATGATGTGCTTATATTTCAACTTACATTATTGATAAGTGGACATAATTTTTTTTTTTTGTTCTAGAAAGCAAATATTATTATCTTATAGCAGAGAATAGGGAATATTTATTTCAAAATATAATTCACGAAAAAAAAAAAAAAAAAATNTACACTGCAAAAAAAAGGTTTTTTTTATTTTTACAAGAAAAATCCTGGGAATGCCAGTTTCCAAGATAATCCTTTGTAGAACTACAAGCCGTTTTCTTCTAAAAACTTCAAAACTTATATTTGTAATATTACAAATGATGTGCTTATATTTCAACTTACATTATTGATAAGTGGACATCATTTTTTTTTTTTTTGTTCTAGAAAGCAAATATTATTATCTTTTAGCAGAGAATAGGGAATATTTATTTCAAAATATAATTCACGAAAAAACAAAAAATAATAATTATACGCCATGCTAACACGGGAACTAGAACCCACGCCCTTGCAATATCGACCCAGACTCCTAACCACAAGATCAACTTCAGTTGCAAACTTTACAATGATTTTTACACCAAATATATCATTAATAGCCTAAAAAATTATTTGTGAAGCTATTCACTTATGAAGACTGAAGAACGCATTTATTTCATTTTAATAATTCTGTATAGATTTGAAATATTAAAATTCATAGTAAATGAGTAATAGCATCACGTGATTTTTAAATCGTCGCCGTTTTATTATGACTATTCGAGTTGTTTTGTAATATTTCACATTATTCAGACTTGCAATACATTTATTTTTGCACGCAACTAACTTAACATCACTCCTAGTTTTGCACAAACAGCAATAGCATATACGGTTTTACGTTGTNGCACAAACAGCAATAGCATATACGGTTTTACGTTGTTGGGTGTCCGTAATTTTTTTTCAGCTCCTGAATACGGGTCAGTATTGTATAAACGTTTCTTGAGGTATATTACAAACACGGCCCTTGTAGTTTTGCAAACACGTAATTTTAAAAGAGAAATTTTCTACTGTTACAAACATTCGTAAAATTACTAACAAATTTTCTGTAAAAATTACATTAATTTTTACAGTGTATTTTTCATGGCTGAATCGGTCACGATTTAGTTACTCCGATGTTTGAATTTTGTGATTCGCGGGCAGATAGTTGTGATGGACAACAGTTCAAATCAACACATTTACGAATGTGGATCTGATTTGAAGTCATTTGGAGTTCATTTGTAGTCAACACTGCCCACCAATGGAATGAATTATTTCGATCACACAGCGTACAAGGATTATACGAGATATTTGAAAATAAAAAAAAACTGTCTATAAACATATTAAGCACTCTGAGGCAACGCAGCAGGACTAAGTGTGCGGTTGTGTGAATCTCATGTGTGTTCATTGTTTGCCCTCCCCCCTCCCCATAAATGAGTCCCACATTTTTCAACACGCACTGTTCTTTAGCATCATATATCATTTTGGTTGTGCATAGCATAGTTTGAAATATATTTTATTATAATAAATATTTATTATTCAAGCAGTTAGCTAATTTAGATTTAGAGCTGCTCTTATGTTGAAATTCTAGTTACATGTGAATCAAGAATCGGCAATTTCAAGAAGGGAATTAATCCAAAAAAAATTATTTTAGAGAAGTTTAGAAAAACTTCTTAACATTCCTGTTTTGTATGCTGTTGATTTGAAACTTGCAGAAAATGTAGCTCAATGTATTCGGAGCCCCATGAAAAAGTAGCAGAGTACTAAAATAATTTCTTATACAAATATTGCCGATGAACATCAATGGTATTTAGTCCTTCTTCAAACTACTGACATTTCAATAAGGCAATAATAGATACAGTGTCTGAAAACAATTAAATGACTTGTACTAATTCACATGTCAATGAACAAACCCTACAAAATGACAAAAAAAAAAGGGAAGAAAGGATATTTTCAGTCCAAATTATTATCATGTCAAGTCTTCGTCTTTTGTCTCGCTCTCAGATGCTATTGTTGGCCAACTCGGTATTTTCTCATAAAATTTCTTCCGGAATATATGCAATAATTTTTGCGATGCCTTGCATTGTATTCGCATAGAGTGGAAGTCAGTTTTCGTATGCTGTAATTGTAGGCAACATAAGGACACACGCCAGGTTTCAGGAGCAAGAAAATATGTGTTACCAGCCCATAAATATATTCTGATGATGTTACATAGCCCTTAGAAGATTATCTGTGTTTCAAATGTGTGTACTTTGGAATCATAACTGTCGATGTTTTGAAGAAGTTAGACATAGTGTTCTTGAAATCAAGTATATTCTCGGACGATATATTTGTCACGGCAAATCCAGCAGTTCTGACGATGGATATAATTCCATTGTCCCATTGTATCCATTTAGAGTGTAAATTCTATCTTTCCTTCTGATTTTGCGTTTGGCTGTGCCAAAGTTTCGTTCGTACTGCAAAAATGTGTGACCTCGAGTCTTAAAGTAATGGTCGATTTTGTCAAAGTGACCCAATGTAAACAAGGCAAGGAAGTATCTTACGAGTGTAAAGTTACGGCGTTGACCCCAGCAGGCGTCACTAAAGACGTGCAGCTCTCTAAACCAGGGTCCATGATCTGAATGCTCATCCAAAGGAATCTCCGGACATCATCAGGTCACCCCTTAGCCTCTCCCTCGTGGTATGTATAGAAGTCGGCGGTATTTGATTCCAAGTCATGTACAGAAAATACACACAAACATAGTTTTGTGACAAGGCACAAATAAGTAGCATAACACCATATCATAAATGGCAGCATTTAATAATATTCTCAGACCACGTTGCTGTTTAGAAGATACGTTACTGAGGTGAATACACACAGGTTGCATTTACAACAAATTCAAAGTAACATCAGTATCAACTTAAACTTTTACCATTCGTATACAAACTACGCTTTGCCTTGAACTTTCATTCACAGCACAAGTATTTAAAACAATTACTTTGAGATCACCAAAAGTGATTGAAATACAAACGTTCATCAAAATACACATTTGCTGAATGAGGGAATGGAGGGCACTCGTCTAGACCCATCAGAGCCTCCAATCAAATAGAATTATTTTTAAAAAATGACGTAAAATGTAGTTACGGTGGCAGGCGGTCAAAGTGACCCTCTTTAGCTCCTATCGTTAAATATTTGATAGCGATAATACCAACGCTGCGAATTTAAAGGGAATGCCCTGACAAGTGAGTCGTGGAAACGGACCAGGGACAATCACGACACGTTAGAACTAGAGGCACAGCGACACCGTAGTTAAGGCGCCCGTCTACCTGGAACTTTTTCCCACGTTTATGCCGAGAAGCGCGGGAGAGATAAGGGCGACACTGCCACGCGCATCAAGTACGCCATCGCCGCTAAGCGCAAGGCTCTGAACTGGCGTGCAGTGTTCTCGTCGTGCTGCGTGTACCTATGGGACTTTCAGCGGTGACCATATTATTTTATTAGTGGGAAGTCTTTAGGAAGGTTCAGTGCAGGCCCCTATAGTAGTTTTGTATGTATCTGATGCGTGCATTTTGAGCTACAGCGCCTTGGAAAGGCCGTTTTTAGCGGTTTTGGAGTACTCTGAATTGATGTTTCTAACGTACGTGATATTTTGAAAGTACTTAACAGCTCTCGTATGAAGTGTGTGTTCTTTTCGTAGATCAGCACGTTGGACGCACGCTTAATAGTTTCGTTGAAAAACGTGTATTTACAACACACTGCAACACAGTTCAAGCGCCAGGTACACGGGCGCCTTAAAGTCGAACATAATTTAGGAGGGCAACCAGAAGTCAAATTTAGAAATGGGAAGCAGCTACTGCACACCTAAGCAACTACACACACGCGCGCACATGCCACGCACAGTTACAAACCAGTTAATACCCTACCGCAAAACGCGCACACACACGCACTCCACGACTCACCGTGATCAGCCCCGTAGCTCTGAAACAACGACAAGATGTCGTCGAATGAGATCAGCGTAGCGTAACTCTCGTGGAAGTGCGGCACGAGCAAGCGAAGTGAAGCGCGGATGGCGTAGGGTGGAACAGTGACTTGACTCGGCCTCAGATCAGAGACTGCCGCCAGTCACAGAGTAAGACGCACGCATAAGGGAAGTAACCACTACAGAGACATTGAGAAGGGCTTCAATTAGAACTAAGATAGACATTAAACATTTCTCTCGCTGAGAACAATAAGGGTAATAGTGGAGATAGACAGTTTAATGTTATAATCAAAAGTCGTCTGAATTAATTGAGAAATCCAATTTCATTATTTTTATTTGTATTACCTTTTATATATTGAAAGATATTTGATTGGGAGACTATAAACCAGGCTCTGCATTAGCTGACAGCCGGCCAGTAATCAACTTTATTCAGTGCATCAAGTGTTTCAAATGTGGTGTTAATCAATAGCACGGTGGTAAATGGGAAAGCAGAGACCAACAGAAATGACGTTCCTGTAATGGCGTATATAAGTGACACAGTTCTAACTTGTGTTTGCTACTAAATGTGTACTGAGTGCAAAGTGTTAAAAACCGCGTGAACTTGACATCAACACTCTGAGATCGGTGCTTATTTACCGACAGCCATGACAAGTTTGAAGTGAGTCTCGTTCATTCACGGCTGCATGGACACTTCTTCTGTTGGTCTTTTCATTCCCGTTTAAAATCGTCCTGTTGGTCCATACCACACCGGACACTTTTACTGTACTGAACAACGTTATTTACTGATCGGATCTCTGCCAGGATAAGGCCTAGTCAAAAGAGTCCTAAGACAGTGGCTGAGTGGTTAGCCTGCTCGCCTCTTACCTTGGGGATCCGGGTTCAATCCTCGGCCGGATAACTCCCGGATTTTCGCATGTGGGAATCCTACTGGACGATGCCGCTGGTCGACGGCCTTTATCGAGGATCTCCCGCACAGCTGTGTGTCGACTGTCTCACCTGTCAAACAGCCACCTCTCAAAGCTATGTCTGACAACAGTGTTTGGGTCCGCTGAAAGTATACTCAGAGCATGACTGTCTTTGAGCTGCCTTATCCCAAAGCCCACGGCCTCCCAGAGGCTGGGTGCGCTCGCGGCAAGACCGTATGCGGCCGGCAGCGGCAGTTAATGAATATGCATGCTTCTGCGCCAAGTTAAAAATTCACGGAACCGTGAGAAGATTTCCGCGTCCTCCGAACTGCGGAGGAAAGCTGCAGATAAAGAAAGTCTCTAAGGACCAGCACAGCCAACATTACTACGCTCGTGCGTGTGGAGTTAAATATTAACACACCGAAAACAGTGTAACTAGTTTGTGCATTAACGTTAATAGAATTATTAGTATGATTTAATAACCTTAACAATCCAACGGTAAATCACCACTACAAAATTGTTTATTAGTTAAGTTTTACGTAACGTAGTTTACCTAACAGGTGTGCGAAAAATAGCTCAAGATAGTAGGAACAAATGACCTTACATCTGAAACTAGCCTAAACCTGCAAAAACACTTAGCGAAATAGTATTTTTTTAAATAATTTAATTTAACTTGAACTAAAATAGAACAGCAAGTGAACAAATGTTCTTAAATTTCGAACTGAACTAACATATTATTGCTGGGAAAGAAGTATTTTAAGAGATGAAATAACCTATTATAGTAGGACAGAAAGTGAATAATTATTATTGCAATGTAACTTAATATTAAGTGAGTAAATATATTTACAGTTAAAATAACCTGGCAAATAGGGTGAATAACCAAGTATTAAATGAAATGGAGATAGTTTTATTGCAGTTTAAATTTACTTATGACAGGAGGGAAAATATACTCTTGCAATTTGAACTTAGTGAGAGTAGGTGAATAAGTTTATGTATGTAGTGGAGTAGGGTGGAGTAGAGATGTTTGGATGGCCCTTAACTGTGAGGTGTTGAGAGCCAATGAGGGTGAAGCAATGTGAGCATGGAGCAGCGCCNAGATGTTTGGATGGCCCTTAACTGTGAGGTGTTGAGAGCCAATGAGGGTGAAGCAATGTGAGCATGGAGCAGCGCCGGAATACAAGGGCGGGAGTAATTGGAAATCCCGAGAAAACCCGCCAGCGAGTGGCATCATCCAGCACGATTCCCACATGCGAAAATCTGAGAGTGACCCCGTCGGGAATGTAACGTGGTTCGTCTTTGTGAGCGATGAGTATTCGTACCACTACAACACCGCGGCCACATTGCATAGTACAGTATATACACTACAGTATGCGGCTCGTGTAGACGGAGCCAAATCGCCCCGTTCACTGCGCCGTGGTAAAACTGGTATAGTATATTCGCAGCTTCTGCACACTTTTTTGAATCAAACATTTGAAAAATCACTCCGCGTACGACGTGTGTGATTCTTTCCTAAATGTATAATTTGTCATAAGAGTTTTATTCTNCATTTGAAAAATCACTCCGCGTACGACGTGTGTGATTCTTTCCTAAATGTATAATTTGTCATAAGAGTTTTATTCTTCTGGTAACGTAAAGTACGTTATTTGTTTTGTTTAATTTAGTATTTACTTAAGTTTTACCGATATAGTGTAATATTNTTTTCCTTAGTTATTCAAGCTATTCTATTAAAATTAAATTGCTGTATTAGATTTTACAAATATTATAGTACCTGCTCATTTTAACAAAAAATCTGAAATTTCAAAATTCTTGGGGCACCTCTTAACCATAGACTAGAGAGAAAATATTTTACGCTATTACTTATGAAGCCTACCCACAACTTTCCCCGGGTATTCCATTACAATTGTCGAAAAATGATTTTTTCACTCCACCCTAATGGACACTTCTTCTGTTGGTCTTTTCATTCCCGTTTAAAATCGTCCTGTTGGTCCATACCACACCGGACACGTTTACTGTACTGAACAACGTTATTTACTGATCGGATCTCTGCCAGGATAAGGCCTAGTCAAAAGAGTCCTAAGAAAGTGGCTGAGTGGTTAGCCTGCTCGCCTCTTACCTTGGGGAGCCGGGTTCAATCCTCGGCCGGATAACTCCCGGATTTTCGCATGTGGGAATCCTACTGGACGATGCCGCTGGTCGACGGCCTTTATCGAGGATCTCCCGCACAGCTGTGTGTCGACTGTCTCACCTGTCAAACAGCCACCTCTCGAAGCTATGTCTGACAACAGTGTTTGGGTCCGCTGAAAGTATACTCAGAGCATGACTGTCTTTGAGCTGCCTTATCCCAAAGCCCACGGCCTCCCAGAGGCTGGGTGCGCTCGCGGCAAGTTAATGAATATGCATGCTTCTGCGCCAAGTTAAAAATTCACGGAACCGTGAGAAGATTTCCGCGTCCTCCGAACTGCGGAGGAGAGCTGCAGATAAAGAAAGTCTCTAAGGACCAGCACAGCCAACATTACTACGCTCGTGCGTGTGGAGTTAAATATTAACACACCGAAAACATTGTAACTAGTTTGTGCATTAACGTTAATAGAATTATTAGTATGATTTAATAACCTTAACAATCCAACGGTAAATCACCACTACAAAATTGTTTATTAGTTAGGTAAACTACGTTACGTAAAACTTAACAGGTGTGCGAAAAATAGCTCAAGATAGTAGGAACAAATGACCTTACATCTGAAACTAGCCTAAACCTGCAAAAACACTTAGCGAAATAGTATTTTTTTAAATAATTTAATTTAACTTGAACTAAAATAGAACAGCAAGTGAACAAATGTTCTTAAATTTCGAACTGAACTAACATATTATTGCTGGGAAAGAAGTATTTTAAGAGATGAAATAACCTATTATAGTAGGACAGAAAGTGAATAATTATTATTGCAATGTAACTTAATATTAAGTGATTAAATATATTTACAGTTAAAATAACCTGGCAAATAGGGTATTGTATTAAATTAAATGGAGATAGTTTTATTGCAGTTTAAATTTACTTATGACAGGAGGGAAAATATACTCTTGCAATTTTAACTTAGTGAGAGTAGGTGAATAAGTTTATGTATGTAGTGGAGTACGGTGGAGTAGGNTATGTAGTGGAGTAGGGTGGAGTAGAGATGTTTGGATGGCCCTTAACTGTGAGGTGTTGAGAGCCAATGAGGGTGAAGCAATGTGAGCATGGAGCAGCGCCGGAATACAAGGGCGGGAGTAATTGGAAATCCCGAGAAAACCCGCCAGCGAGTGGCATCATCCAGCACGATTCCCACATGCGAAAATCTGAGAGTGACCCCGTCGGGAATGTAACGTGGTTCGTCTTTGTGAGCGATGAGTATTCGTACCACTACAACACCGCGGCCACATTGCATAGTACAGTATATACACTACAGTATGCGGCTCGTGTAGACGGAGCCAAATCGCCCCGTTCACTGCGCCGTGGTAAAACTGGTATAGTATATTCGCAGCTTCTGCACACTTTTTTGAATCAAACATTTGAAAAATCACTCCGCGTACGACGTGTGTGATTCTTTCCTAAATGTATAATTTGTCATAAGAGTTTTATTCTTCTGGTAACGTAAAGTACGTTATTTGTTTTGTTTAATTTAGTATTTACTTAAGTTTTACCGATATAGTGTAATATTTTGTATAGTTGATATTTATAAAATAATAGGGAGAAAGTAGGTGAGTAGATAGAAAATGGGGGATCTGGGACAGGGGGTTGGGAGTTCGCTCATCTGAATGACCGCCATCTTGGATGAAATCTCAGCCACTATCTTGGATGACCTTGACCTCTATCCACCATCTTGGATGCCATCACAGCCGCAATCTTGGGAGCCAGTACACCACCATATGGTATGCCACCTAATGCTCTATCATTCCACCTCGCCAAGATGGCGGTCATCCAGACGTCTGAACCCCCAACTCNCCATCTTGGATGAAATCACAGCCACTATCTTGGATGACCTTGACCTCTATCCACCATCTTGGATGCCATCACAGCCGCCATCTTGGGAGCCAGTACACCACCATATGGTATCCCACCTAATGCTCTATCATTCCACCTCGCCAAGATGGCGGTCATCCAGACGTCTGAACCCCCAACTACCTGTTCCAGATCCCCCATTTTCTAACTTCTTAGGTGTGTTGGTAATGCCTAGTAAGAAATAGTTCTTGTGCAAAATATTATTACACTGTGTGCTCACGAATGCGATGCTTTGTCCCTTTGGTGTAATTTTCTAAACTTAGTTCAGCTTTGTTTGGATGAAGGCGGAGGGATATCCTGGAAGTAGAACTTAATCAGGGCTTCAGAAAAGTAGGAAGTAACAGAGAATGGGCTACTGTAAGGGAGGCGGCGTGCTCGCGTCTTGACGGCTGATTGTGCTCTTACTGCGACATGTGGATGTCCCTTCTCAAAACTCTCGCATATTACGTCACTGCACTGCCTGCGTCGCGAAGATGACATTTGACTACGTCGTGTACGCGAGTGCATCAGCAATGGTAGATTACGGTAGAAATTTGAGTTTCAGTATGTTCTCCAGTGTTATTCTCCAGTGCCAACTGCCATTTCAGTAAAGCAGTAGGTTCCGCTTTACTAAAGTTAGGTACTTTGTTTGTTTAATGGGGTTGTTTATAACACTGGCCAACAAAATGGATAAAAAANTATTCTCCAGTGCCAACTGCCATTTCAGTAAAGCAGTAGGTTCCGCTTTACTAAAGTTAGGTACTTTGTTTGTTTAAGTTTATAACACTGGCCAACAAAATGGATAAAAACATTTTTGGTGCTGGAAAACGAAGGACTGATTTGGGATATTTTTAATGTGCTGATTCCAAAAATGCCATCAGATTTAGTCTATCAACTCTAGTTTTTGAGATACGGGCTAATTGATATTAGTTCTGATAAAAGGCATAAGTAAAGAAATTAAAATATCTTTTGAGGTCAAAATAGAAATGTCGTACCTCAAATTAAAATAAAATTAGCCAGATATACCTGGAATTGCCCATGATTCGACCGACCTGCTTATACCTGCTTCATCCCCACTCGTTAACACTTGGCCCATGTTACCTTCTGTCTACCTCTGCCTTACCTGGCTCAGTATGTTTTTGAGCTTTCGTGAGTAAAGTTGTGCTATTTTTTCGTGTTGATTTGTGCCGTTCTTTAGTATTAAAACACTGAACTAAAACCATGACATCCACAAGCAGACGTAGCTGTGCAAATCATCCAAACGTGTTTTGTTATGTATGTGGCGAATACATTTTGAAAGNAAGTTGTGCTATTTTTTCGTGTTGATTTGTGCCGTTCTTTAGTATTAAAACACTGAACTAAAACCATGGCATCCACTAGCAGACGTAGCTGTGTAAATCATCCAAATGTGTTTTGTTATGTATGTGGCGAATACATTTTGAAAGAAAGTAGAAAACGTATTTCTCACTTTGTGGAAAAGGCTTATCTGGCATACTTTGGCGTCCATTTGGGAGACCAGGATAAATCTTGGGCTCCACATCTTGTATGTAAAACATGTGTTGAACATTTGCGACAGTGGACCATGGGAAAGAGACAGTGCCTAAAGTTTGGCGTACCAATGATTTGGAGGGAACCACGAAACCATCACAATGACTGCTACTTTTGTCTCGTAAATATCAAAGGTATTAATCGGAACAATAGACACAAATGGACATATCCTAACCTAGGTGATTGTAGTGAAGAACGGGGGGAAAGATTCCATCAGGACATACGAACTATGGAAGATCGATATCAAGGGCGATGGAATAGCCACATGATGGCCGACTACTGTTGGAGTCTTCAGCGAGACTGTCCAAGTAAACTCCATGCTAGAAAGTCGTATAAAAGACAATTTTTAAGTGGCAAGTAATGAATGTGTGTAGAGCTACTTCAAAAATAGAAAACATAGCCTATCTCAAAAACTAGATCTGGTAGACGAAATATAATGGCTATTTTGTATTCTGCACCCAAAACTTACCCAGGAACAGTTGAAAAATCGTTGGCACCAAAATGGCTGTTGGTCAGTGTAATGTATTTATTCACATATTACATGTTATTAAGAAAAAATTGTGATCCCTCTCCCTGTGTGCGCCANGTCAGTGTAATGTATTTATTCACATATTACATGTTATTAAGAAAAAATTGTGATCCCTCTCCCTGTGTGTGCCATGTCAAACAGCACTGCTTTGGTACCAGCGCCCTGTGGTTGGGTTCATGAACTAAACGGGTCAACAAGGGCTTCAACTATTGAAGCTAGTGTCCAGGACTGTCTACTACNAGACTGAAAGATGAGGTAGACTGATTTATCGTCTTCTGCGCAGGTACCCAACGTTCACCTACCGCACATCAACACAACTGTCAAAGTCACACGGTCAACAGTGTTGAACGCGTTTGTTTATATATTAATTTACGAAAAATACAAGCAATTTTGTACGAATAATATACTCTCACTAATTTAGATTTAATCAGACTGCATTACAAACTGGTTAGAGAGAAAGTATACAAAAAAATTCAAAGCACTTGTTTTTTTTNTTAGATTTAATCAGACTGCATTACAAACTGGTTAGAGAGAAAGTATACAAAAAAATTCAAAGCACTTGTTTTTTTTAACGATTTAGTCTATTCACAGTTTCTTCACACTTTTTAATTAAACCTTTGAAAAATCACCCCATGTATGACGTGCTTGCTTGTTTCCTAAATACGCCATGTATCACAAACGTTTTAAACTTGTGTTAACATAAAAATACCTTATTTTTTATTAAGTTTAAATTTTGGCTAATNCATGTATCACAAACGTTTTAAACTTGTGTTAACATAAAAATACCTTATTTTTTATTAAGTTTAAATTTTGGCTAATATTTTATTTATAAGCTATATATTTCATTTATAATTTATATTAATAAATACAGGGATAAAATTAATTAATAAATTTGTTGTTAACGCCAGGTAAGAAATGGTTCCTATGCAGATTATTATTACACTGAGTGCGCACGAATGCGGCGCGTTTATCCCTTTGGCGTAACTTAATTTTCTAGACTCTAGTGAGCTTAGTTTGCATGAGGCGGAGGGATATCCTGGAAGTAGAACTTCTTCAGGGCTTCAGAGAAGTTGGACGTAACCGTGAACGGACTATAGCTGCTACGTGCGTCGCGGGGGTCGTGGCACGTAACAACCTGCGCTGAACACCCCCTTCCTCGACGTCGTTCAGATATGCAGGACGCCAGGGTGCGGGAAGAGAAACCACTTAAGGCGCCCGTCTACCTGGCGCTTGAACTGCGTTGCAGAGTGTACCAAATACACGTTTTTCAACTAAACTATTAAGCGTGCGTCCAACGTGCTGTTCTACGAAAAGAACACACACTTCATACGAGAGCTGTTAAGTACTTTCAAAATATCGCGAACGTTAGAAACATCAATTCAGAGTACTCCAAAACCGCTAAAATCGGCCTTTCCAAGGCGCTGTAGCTCAAAATGCACGCATCAGATACATACAAAACTACTATAGGGGCCTGCACTGAACCTTCCTAAAGACTTGCCCCTGATAAAATAATATGGTCACCGCTGAAAGTCCCATAGGTACACGCAGCACGACGAGAACACTGCACGCCAGTTCAGAGCCTTGCGCTTAGCGGCGATGGCGTACTTGATGCGCGTGGCAGTGTCGCCCTTATCGCTCCCGCGCTTCTCGGCCTAAACGTAGGAAAAAGTTCCAGGTAGACGGGCGCCTTAAGTGTCACTAGAGACAACTGTTTCCCACGGAAAGTTTCAACGACTAGCTGTACTCCAAAACACGTGAGTTCAGAACCAACAACGCGGTTGGATAATTCCAACTCGCTCGCGTCGTGAGTGTTCGCCCGCCAATCACGGACGTACGGTGTCGGGTATATCTTTATTCTGATGGGCCCAGGCGATAAAAAAAAAATGTCTTCTTACGCTCACACGCCGGAAGAAATTCGCAAGCTTGCCCGTAACACGTTTAAGTCTAACCTGCGCTGAAATTTTTTTTCCGCGAAAAACTGGTGGTCTTATGTATCAGTATTCCTTGCGTCTCATAACAAGAAAGGCGAGCGACGTCACATTTGTGGTTATTAGTTGTCCGTTAAGAGAAGAGTTCATTGGTTTTCTAATATAGATATGTTGAAAAAAATTTCCTTTAGTAACTTAAAAAAAAAAAGCCAATAGCACATCATAACTGTGGATGCCCCCACGCTATTATAGATGTTAGCACGAGTATGCAAAAAGCACTTAAACAGTAAGCTCTCAAGCATTAAATTTCACGCAGAATTTGGGGGGGGGGTGACCCACCCCCCACCCCCTTCTCAGAGAACGTGTTCTTTTTCATTTACGCAAACAGCTACAGTGAAGATATATATATATATTAATAAAACAAAATTTTTTGAGTGCAATCGAGTTAATTGTTTTTATAGGGGCAGTGAAATGTTTTGTTGTTGGAACCAAATTATTTTGTTGTTCTTACCTGGTTGCCGCAAACTGTAATATTTATTTGGTGCGACAAACTATTTACTTTGCTCTTGCGTACATTCATCAGTTCCGTCCATGACAAAAAAAAAATGTGGAACGTGATCTAGTTTCGAATCCGGGCCGTTGGTACCCGGGCGGTACATCCTAGCAACGTCAGCCAAAGTAATTACTGGCAAAATGAGAATATTTTTTTTCAAAACATCCATTTCGAATGCAGGACAACGTAAATAAATAAATATTTCGTATTAAACCGCATTCATTTTTAGTTTCTTGCAGAACTTGTCTCACTGGAATTGTTATGCCATTATTAAGCATCAACAAACGTACTAACAAACACCGCTACTATCATAATTGTCACGAAAATTACAAACAAACTCTTGAGTTGTATTTTCGAACGAAGGAAATCAAATGAGTGTCCGAACATATATATATAGTTGATTCAACTATATATTTTGTTGACAGTCTGTATTCTTTTGTCCCATCACCAACATTGGTTTATTCAAGTGTTTATTTTGTTACATTAACATACGAATTTTTATTGTTTTTTTTCAAATTTGGTTCACTCAACAAACTATTTTGTTGAGACTGCTACATATATGTCTGATCATATATAAGCNTTTTTTTTTCAAATTTGGTTCACTCAACAAACTATTTTGTTGAGACTGCTACATATATGTCTGATCATATATAAGCAAGTATTTTGTTGACTTGAATAAATCTTTCCGTTAGTGTGGAGTTCCTAGAGAACAATATTGCACTGCGCCACTAACCAGAGGTTTCAGGAGTGCCAATCAACCGTTAATATATATATATATATATATATATATATATATAATATTTTTCTCTAGTAAGTTTATTACGCTAAAGAGAAGTTAAGAATACAGAATTGAAATATCCGCTTGTAACCTGAACTCGCGTTCAAAATGGCGTCACCGGTCTGCAAAACTGTTTGAACGCTTTTCGCAGAACACCGCAATGTTTAACCTACTCGTCACCCGGCAGCCAATCAGACAAAAGGCCCGTTCCCAGACCCTAACGCGGCCAATCGGAGAAAAGGTACGTTTGCATCGAAAGAATCCGCCACCCCATTTTGTCTTCGTGTACTTGCGCGCTCTGCGATCAGGACTTTCAAAATGGACGATTAGCCACGCTGATCTTATATTGGCGGTTCACGGTTAAATGAGCGCTTTTGAAATCAACCTTTGAAAAATGCCACTGTCCTCACCTTGCGTATACTTTAACGGCATGCCAACTGGGGTGAACCCAGTACGGTTGGTAACGGCGGAGGGGAAGTAGTTACACGTTGTAACGTTTAATTTAGAGTTTTAGGTAAACATTTCTAAATACTAAATTTTTTTTTTGTTTTTTTTTTTTTTCAATTATATAATTTTAAGAATCAGCAACTTTGTAAAATATTTAATTTCATAATAATGTCTCAGTTTCATTTGACCAACGTATGAATAAAGTGACCAGGTCCATCTGAAGGTTAATTTTACATATGGTGGAAGAATACACAATATGCATACAGGGAGATTTAAAGCAGGGCTTTTGGAAGTACTCAGTTTGACGTACACATCCTGTAGGCACCAGATGTTTCTCGCCGGGCAAGCATATCACGCGCTACCTTTTTTTTTTTTGTCGTGTTGTGGTCAGTAGTCAGTCGGGCGTGACGAGGCTGCCCTGCGCACTTGCTCCGCGTGATGAGACCAGCCCTCGACGCGAATAAAGAAAAAAACCCATTTCCCAGAACGTCTGGTTGTTACAGCTAGCCAGGGGTTTTCGATGCCAAAAAAAAAACAGACGTTGCATGAGTGACTTATTTAGCAATTAGAATTACTTAATTAGCAATTTTATTAATGTAACTGTCATTGTCGACGTTTTGAATCATTGTGGTTCCACTGGCAGTCGACGCGCAGGCAGGGGCGAACAAGTCTGGTGACGATATTCAAAATTCGCGGGTTCTGTTGTCTTATCAAAATATTTTGGACACCTAGCTCAGATAATGGATTATTGTGACTATAAATAATATTACTAATGCTGTCTTTAATGAAAGGAAATCGTTATTATCCTCGTAATTGCAGTCCACCTTACACGACTACTTTAAAAATTTATATAAATAATTCAATCTGGTTTTGTATTTTCCAATGTTTTCTTCCTGGGGGGATGATTTTGGTTAGTTGGCATTAGTTTACTTCTCTAATATAAAGTGTTATTAGAACAGCAAATACATATCCTTGGATAATAGCTACTGCTGTTTCTAATGTTAATAATATTATTGGAACGATTAATATTGCTAATAATATATTTGATGATACTCTTGTTGATGTATTTCCAAGTAGAGATAAGATTAAATGCCCTGCAATTATATTTGCGGCTAATCGTACATGCTAGTGTTATTGGTCGAATTATATTTCTAATAGCTTTAACACAAACAAAGTCTCGCGTATTCCATCGCGTTTATACTAACTCGCATTTTCTTCTGCGTGTATTCACTTCAAACATTTCTGTATATTCTAACCCAGGGGTACTCAAACTGCGGCCCGCGGGCCCATTCTTTGTGGCCCGCGCTCGCCGGCTTCAGTAGATACAAATTGCCAAATTCTTATTTTTAGGGTGTCTGTTACAAAAATTAAAAAAATCAATACATAATAGTGTCGTAGGTGCGGCCCACGGCGCTCTTAGATTTTATTAATATGGCCCTCTAAAAAAAAAGTCTGAGTACCACTGTTCTAACCTGTCTGTCTTCGTCTGCCTGTGTCCGGCAATATCGGGGCAGCGGTGGCGTAGTGTCCAGGGCGCTCGCCTCCCACCACGGCAATCCGGGTTCGATCCCCGGCGGGCTCACTCCCGGATTTTTGCATGTGGGAATCGTGCTGGACGATGCCGCTTGCCGGCGGGTTTTCTCGGGGTACTCCCGCTTCCCCCGCCCTTGCATTCCAGCGCCGCTCCATTCTAGGGTCTCATTTCATGTCATGCCCGGGGATGACGGTCACCTACGGGTCCCAGCTGGAAAGACCGTCACTCGAAGGGTGTGGCCTTGCCCTGGGTGCACTCCCCACACGCCATTATTATTATACCGGGAATATCAGTTTTGCTTTTCGTTTTATTATTTTAATTATTCAGGCTTCTCCCACGCAGGTCTTCATTGCATTTGGTATTATATTATAGTCATAGCCAGTGGTTTATCGTGAAAAACTTGGCAATTGCTAGGTTCCAGTGCATTCTGTACATATATGCAGTTTTGTTTTCGCTGTTGGCCGTTGTCTACACGCGAAGTTATTTCTCCACTAGAGTGAGCCATACGGAATCCCGTTTTCTTAATACAGACACACCTGTTACTTGAAAACAGAATATACCACCCAAACCGTTTACTCATCAAACACCTGCAGTATTTTAAAATGTAGTCGGATTTTATTTTTTTGCGAGGCTTGGAAATTGTACAATTCTAAATTATCTTTCGGTACAAGTAAATTTCTTCAGTGGTGGTCTCAGTAGCCACTGACTTTGGTATGATACCGAAAGTGAACGAATGATTTTGGTCATACGATACTTTGGTATGATACCGAAAGTGAACAAATGGTGTTGGTCGTACGATACTTTAGTGTGATACCGAAAGTGAACGAATGTTGTTGGTAGTATGATACTTTAGTATGATACCGAAAGTGAACGAATGGTGTTGGTCGTACGATACTTCGGTATGATACCGAAAGTGAACGAATTTTGTTGGTCGTACGATACTTTGGTATGATACCGAAAGTGAATGATTGGTGTTGGTCGTGTGATACTTTGGTATGATATATACAATATATATATAATGAACTACACCATAAGGGCGTTTATTTAGGCCACGTACATTTGAAAACCTCCCTCAAGAACAAAACGCAATAAATACGTCACTGTTAATATCGATGTGCGAAATGCACAATGTATAAATTCTCAGCAAATTTAACTTCCCACGTAAAAATCGTTAGTGCTTCAATAAAATTAATCAGAGGGAAACATGGTTTTTTTAAAAAACCAAATACATTTCAAATATTCTAACTATAATTTAAGAAAACATTATTTATAAAACACACTAATTTACTTTTCACTTCATAATTCCTAAACACGTGGTGAGCTTTGGATGATTNGTTGGTCGTACGATACTTTGGTATGATACCGAAACTGAATGATTGGTGTTGGTCGTGTGATACTTCGGTATGATACCGAAAGTGAACGAATGGTGTTGGTCGTACGATACTTCTATATGATACCGAAAGTGAATGAATGGTGTTGGTCGTACGATACTTTGGTATGATATATACAATATATATATATATAATGAACTACACCATAAGGGCGTTCATTTAGGCCACGTACATTTGAAAACCTCCCTCAAGAACAAAACACAATAAATACGTCACTGTTAATATCGATGTGCGAAATGCACAATGTATAAATTCTCAGCAAATTTAACTTCCCACGTAAAAATCGTTAGTGCTTCAATAAAATTAATCAGAGGGAAACATGGTTTTTTTAAAAGACCTAATACATTTCAAATATTCTAACAATAATTGAAAAAAACATTATTTATAAAACACACTAATTTACTTTTCACTTCATAATTCCTAAACACGTGGTGAGCTTTGGATGATTNAAAACATTATTTATAAAACACACTAATTTACTTTTCACTTCATAATTCCTAAACACGTGGTGAGCTTTGGATGATTATTTCACTAAAATCACTTTTTTCGCCCATTGATAACGAAATAATTTATTTGCTGACTTAATTCAATTAACAAAACACTTGAGCTATTTCTTTAAACCAATAACTTTAAACTTCCCAACGTAAATACTTTTTCGCTCACGCCTCGCGACTGTCACAGAAAATGGCGGACCACAGCACACAACAAACCCTCTTACAAAGCCGCAGTCACGTGTCGATAATTCATTTCACTGAGCAGACTGTTCTTAAAAGGCACCTACGACGAACTACATTTAATTAGATACGCAAATACAAAAATTATTAACTGCATATATAATATTCCGATACCACCGACAAGGAATTCTCTCCTGTAGATCAATTATGACTAGGGCCAGTGACTTTTCGCGTAAAAATCGGAGCACACAGTAGACTTCAATACTATATACACACCTCAGCAGTTGTTATACCTCCATTGGCCCGCTGGTGCCGTGTCCGTCTTTGACCAAGCCACTCAGGACCAAGTAACTCCGACACTGAACCTTCGTGATTCGTGCGCAAACGGTTAACACGGGCCAGAACATTTGTTAGCCAATCAAAGAAGCTGGACGACCCTACAGTGCTTTGGACTGTATCATGTCTCGAAATCTTTTTGCCAAATATCACTGCCCCTAATAATGACGGGAGAGAGTTCAGTTGCGATGGCATTTCACCGGGTGGGAGGAGACCATAGACAAGGGAGATTGGTGGAGACATTGTAAAACCATATGTAAAACCGTAATGCTCGCATGCTCTACCATTGTACATCAGTCTGTAAGCATAGTTCTAACTATAAGTAGGGGCAGTGATATTTCGCGAAAAGATTTCGAGACAAGATACAGTCCAAAGCACTGTAGGGTCGTCCAGTTTCTTTGATTGGCTAAAAAATGTTCTGGCCCTTGTTAACCGTTTGCGCATGAATCACGAAGGTTCAGTGTCGGAGTTACTTAGTCCTGAGCAGCTTGGTCAAAGACGGACACGGCACCAGCAGCCAATGGAGGTATAACAACAGCTGAGGTGTGTGTATAGTATTGAAGTCTACTGTGTGCTCTGATTTTTACGCGAACAGTCACTGGCCCTAACCATAAGGGTTGTTATAATAATCAAATGTCTACATTATAATTTTTAATGACGAGTACTATTTTCTTCTACGATCATCGCAATGACCGCCAACATAATAACACGCATCCCGCAACAATCATCACCTGACACAGTAGTTTTCAAATGGGGGCGTTTACTGTTTACTTGCTTTGTAGGTTGGCCAGATTTTACCAAAGTTACATGAAACAGAGAATACGCTGTCCTAGACTCTAAATTCGAATAATTGGAAAACCACTGATTCACAGTGAAATTCGACTACTCAAATCAGTGAAAATTGCTCCACTTATAAACTGTGAAAAACCGCCGGTTGTTTCGTTGAAACAATTTCACTGATTGAATAAATGGCGGCCAACAGTATTCAGTGAATTAAAAAGTTTTTTTTAATTGTATTTAGCCAAATGGTTACGATAAATAAACATATTCCCGATAGCCGCCGTTTATATGCAACTTAACGTAACTTTAAACAAGTAAAGAAACCTCGCCGTGCCCAGGATTTGAACCTACAGGTTCCTGCTGTTATACCATGACCTTATCAATCGAGCTACCAACTTAAAGACGACTTTCAACGGGATGTATTATAGTACTGTTTATTACCGCGAATATAAAGTTTTAAACTGTATGTCCTTTATTTTCGTTTTTAGTTTAATTTATAACATGAGCATTGTTAAAACAAACAATACGTATGAATGCACTCATTTGATCGCATTTAATAGATGCTGTGATGGTGTAGTGGTTAGACCGCTCGCCTCCCACTTAAGGGAACCGTGCTCAATTCCCGGCGGAGTCACTCCCAGATTTTCGCATGTAGGAATCGTGCCGGACGATGCCGCTGGTAGGAGGGTTTCCTCGGCGATATCCCGTTTCCCCCGCTCTTGCATTCCAGCGCTGCTCCATTCTCCCATAACTTCGACCTCTCAAGACCTCTATGTTAAGAGCCGCCCAAATCACTCAACTCAACGCAGCACGTTTGGCATTGGTTGCTACACTGTGATAAAAAAAATTGTAATTTTTACTGAGTAATTGTTTTTAATTTTAGAAATGTTTGCAACAGTGCAAAAATGTCTCTCGTAAAATTATTCGTTTGTAGAACTACTAAANTGTTTTTAATTTTAGAAATGTTTGCAACAGTGCAAAAATGTCTCTCGTAAAATTATTCGTTTGTAGAACTACTAAATCCGTGTTTGTAATAGACCTCAAGAAACGTTTGTACTATTCTGACCCGTAGCCACGGACTCAAGCAAAATGGCAAACACTCAACAACCTAAACCCGTATATAGTTATTTGTGGAGAGGCTAGGCGAGATGTAAAGTGTAGATGCTTGCTTTTATTAATTAATTGTTTATGTTTAATAACTACATGGAACTCATAAAATGAAATAAATGCGTTCTTCTTAACCGAATAACTTTACTAATATTTACTGGTACATATAGTACAAAACTAAATTAAAGTTCGTAATTCAAGTTGTTTTTGTGTTTGAATGTGTGGGGACAATATCAGAGGGACGCGGGTTCTAGTCCCCGTGTCGGCAATGTGTACATCTTTTTTTCATGTATTACATTTTGAAATAATTTTTCCCTTACTCTCTTTTATTAATTCATCACATTTGTTTTCTAGAAGAAGAAGAAGAAGAACAAGTAAATTTATGCCAACTTCTCAATAACGTAAGTTGTGATACAAGCACATCATTTGTAATATTGCAAATATATGTTTTGCAGATATTACAAGAAAACTGTTTGCTGTTTTACAAAGAATTTTCTTGGCAACGTTTCCAAGGATTTTACTTCTAAATGGACAAGAATTTTTTTTTTTNTTGCTGTTTTACAAAGAATTTTCTTGGCAACGTTTCCAAGGATTTTACTTCTAAATGGACAAGAATTTTTTTTTTTTACAGTAAACGCGCTTCAGACAAAAGTACGGCGCATGTAAAAATAGTGAACAGTTGCAACACTTTNATTTTTTTTTTTACAGTAAACGCGCTTCAGACAAAAGTACGGCGCATGTAAAAATAGTGAACAGTTGCAACACTTTAAATCGTATATTAATTTGTGACTTAACGAGTTAATAACGGAGATATTACTGCTAACTCCAAACTCGTCACCAGAATGATCTCGTGAGAGGCGAGTGAAATTGGAAAGCATCCGAACGGTACGCGTTTAAAAGTGTTTCGCAGTCTTGCTATTCAAAGATGTCCACGAAGGCGTAAATTCTTGGGGAATGGCTTCTTTCTGAACTTGGCACGGAATCAGCCCTCCGCTAAGTTGCCAGCAGGCCGCGTTAATGCAGATTCCCGTTTCCTGTTTCATAATGCCGCCTTCGTGAGAATTCGCCTAGAGTCTTNCCAGCAGGCCGCGTTAATGCAGATTCCCGTTTCCTGTTTCATAATGCCGCCTTCGTGAGAATTCGCCTAGAGTCTTAATATTTTCGGAGATGTTTCTTATATAGTCCACTCACTGTTACCTCCAACTTTTCTGAAGCTCTGCTAAAGATCTAATCCAGGATATTCCTCCGCCTCGTGCAAACAAAGGTTAACCAAGTCTGGGAAAGTACACCAGAGGGACAGCGTACCGTATTAGTGTGAACTCGGTTTAACACTATTTTGCGTATAAACTATTTCTTACTAGGCTTTACCAAAACTCATATTTTCTCACTTACTTTATTCATTTTTGTTTATAAATTAAATACTATATTTTATAAACAAAAATATAAATAAAATTTCTGTGTAAACATAAATTAGACACACTGATGGTATTTAGTGTTAACACAGGTACAAAACGCTTGTGCTACTTAACATAATGAGGAGACAACCAAACACGTCACACATGGAGTGTGAAGTAACCGCTAATTGACTATAGATGCTGGTTCACCTAGCGGAAGTTCCACACATGTAAACGCCATTGTAGAGATAACACAAGCATTTATTTATTTATTTCGGTTTTATTGGACAGTTGGCATTTTCTCATCTATGCCGGGAATCTTAGCTCTATGCGTTTTACAAAATCAACTAACCTTTAACTTAAAGTATTTTCGTCGTTACTTGCAACATTATTGAAGACCTGCTGAAGTTATACTTTCGGGTTACCCGATATGTATCCTTCCGCGACGTGTAAATAAAGAGTAAACAAGTATGGAAGAAAACAAGTATGTCGCGAAAAGATTTCGAGACAAGATATAGTCCAAAGTACTGTAGGGTCATCCAGCTTCTTTGATAGGCTAAATAATGTTCTGGCCCGTGTTAACCGTTTGCGCACGAATCACGAAGGTTCAGTGTCGGAGTTACTTAGTCCTGAGTGGCTCGGTCAAAGACGGACACGGCACCAGCAGCCAATGGAGGTATAACAACAGCTGAGGTGTGTGTATAGTATTGAAGTCTACCGTGTGCTCCGATTTTTACGCGAAAAGTCACTGGCCCTACCAATAATATATAAATGCACCGTATCCGTGAACTGGACTGACATAAATAAATATAAGCACCTCAGAAAAAAGTTCTGCTCCTCCAGGATCTCTTAGCAACCAGGTTGCTCTCGACCTAAGAGAAAGTATCTGATGAATATAGTATGTACAGAATACCACACCAGACTTGACGAATTATTTGTAATGCGATTACTGTCCCAGTCTAATTTCTTATGTGAAACCAATTAAAGTTCTGCAAAACCTTTTTTGAGGCGTGTATTTATACGTAACTATGAAATGTGTTTCCATCACTGCATTATTAAACATGTATGTACTACTGCAAGAAACGTTTACATTACTAATAAAGGAAAAAAAATTAAATTAAATAATGTTTAATTTTAATATATAATACTATTTTAATAAATGTAGACATTAATTTGCTATTAATAGTTTTAAATGCTCGTGTTTCGAAAATTAAAAATATTATTATAGTTGCACCTGATTTCTCTTGTATTGTCTACTGCAGACGGAAAAAAAATTCGCGAATACGAACGAGAATTCAGAGTAATTGTGGGTACATGTAATGACCGTGTTAAAAAAATAAATTTGAAAAGAGGCACTCTTTTTTTTAAATTAGTTATCAGTAATAATTAGTGCATTTGGCTAACGTGATGCGGTGCCACAGTTATCAGTCCTACCTCGATAAAGGTCAAGTTTTAATGAGCAATATTTTTACATTGGCAATTAAAGAGAGTGCTGCCGCACATTTCCTGATAAAAAAATTTTCACCCCAGTAGAATATTCCGGATAAGATAAAAAAAACCGCAAGTAAAAAAAAAAGTGCTGTATTTCGTGGGTNTAATATATAATACTATTTTAATAAATGTAGACATTAATTTGCTATTAATAGTTTTAAATGCTCGTGTTTCGAAAATTAAAAATATTATTATAGTTGCACCTGATTTCTCTTGTATTGTCTACTGCAGACGGAAAAAAAATTCGCGAATACGAACGAGAATTCAGAGTAATTGTGGGTACATGTAATGACCGTGTTAAAAAAATAAATTTGAAAAGAGGCACTCTTTTTTTTTAATTAGTTATCAGTAATAATTAGTGCATTTGGCTAACGTGATGCGGTGCCACAGTTATCAGTCCTACCTCGATAAAGGTCAAGTTTTAATGAGCAATATTTTTACATTGGCAATTAAAGAGAGTGCTGCCGCACATTTCCTGATAAAAAAAATTTCACCCCAGTAGAATATTCCGGATAAGATAAAAAAAACCGCAAGTAAAAAAAAAAGTGCTGTATTTCGTGGGTNATTTCACCCCAGTAGAATATTCCGGATAAGATAAAAAAAACCGCAAGTAAAAAAAAAAGTGCTGTATTTCGTGGGTGACACTCGACTGCAGATCGACGTGGGCAAGATGGCAAGCCGCTAGAAGGCATCACTTTCGAGTCCGTGTCAACACAAGACAGTAATGCATTCACACGTTGAAGATGACTTCGACGGCTGCTCTTAACAGCGAGGTCTTGTCAGGAGATGTGGGTGATTGAGGTGAGTATGGAGCGGCGCCGGAATGAACGACAAATCCCCGAGAAAACCCGCCGACCAGAGACATCGCCTGGCGCGATTCCCACCTGCGAAAATCCGGGAGTGACCCAGCTGGGGATTGAACCCGGTTCGCCTTGGTGGGAGGTGAGCAGTTTAACCGCTCTGTCACCGCGGCCCCACGCACGGCTGTTAAAACCGACCAATCGCCAAAGTTAATCTGATCTAAAGTGCTTTGGAATACAACTGGGCAGGAACACTTTTCGTGAAAAGTTAGGTGTTTATAATTATTGTTCCTGCAGTAGCGAATGCAGACGACCCGCTTCTAAGCTGATTCCGTCGCCAGTAAATGCGCACTTTTGCCAGGATGAAAAAAAACATTATTTATTACGGATGTGTATGCGTTAGCACTCTAACATTGATTAACCCTTTCATGCCCACTTGGATTTTCGGTCTGAGGTGTTGCAATTAAGAAGTTTTATTATGCCTGCTGTACATAAGTTCTCACAACGCTTGTTTCGCGGTCACAGCCCACGAGGCTTAGGCTTCGTTTTCAGCAACACTAATGTGAATCAATCATAACCTAAATCAGTAACACAGGTTTACTAATGAGTAGGCCCAGTGACTTTTCGCGTAAAAATCGGAGCACACAGTAGACTTCAATACTATATACACACCTCAGCTGTTGTTATACCTCCATTGGCTGCTGGTGCCGTGTCCGTTTTTGACCAAGCCACTCAGGACTAAGTAACTCCGACAGCGAACCTTCGTGATTCGTGTGCAAACGGTTAACACGGCCCAGAACATTTTTTAGCCATTCAAAGAAGCTGGATGACCCTACAGTGCTTTGGACTGTATCTTATCTCGAAATCTTTTCACGAAATATCACTGCCCCTACCAATGAGATACCCACGGGTGAGATTATTAGCTATTGAGCTTCGCAGTGTACGGAATAGATGAAAAGTTACCTGCAGGTGCGTCATGTACACATTTGTGTACATTTGGTCTGAATGGGTTAAATGTTTTTAACTCTTTCGGTTACACATCAATTTCCGAGTTCAAGTGTTGCAATCACGTTTTTTTTGGTGAGCGCTGTACTTGTCTTCAGCACTTTTCTTGCAACAAGTGAACAACGCGCTGCATGCCGGATGATATTGGCATTAGGGGCAGCGGTGGCGTAGTGACCAGGGTGCTTGCCTCCCACCACGGCGATCCGGGTTCGATCCCCGGTCGGTTCACTCCCGGATTTTTGCATGTGGGAATCGTGCTCGACGATGCCGCTTGCCGGTGGGTTTTCTCGGGGTGCTCCCGTTTTCCCCGCCATTGCATTCCAGTGCCGCTCCAATCTGGGGTTTCATTTCTGTCATACCCGGGGATGACGGTCACCTACGGGTCCCAGCTGGAAAGACCGTCACTCGGAGGGTGTTGCCTTGCCCTGGGTGCACTCCCCACACGCCAGTATTATTATTATTATTATATTATTGGAATTAAAACAATTCGTGTCAACGAGGTGTAGAAAATTCCACAAAGCATATCGGCCACAAGAAAGACTGGGCGCTGATGCCTTGCTGTGTACATCACAGCTCATAAGTGTCATTCATGTGCAACAGGTACACGGCCGTGGGCACACTGACTGAACGTGTTAAGTTGCACGCTTTTTTCTGCTACTCACGTTATTTCTGTCGATGTACTATCGAAACGTTCAGAGCTACGATCATATGTATCTGCTTGTATCGTGGCTACAGTTACAATAAGGAATATTCTACGACACCACCCCGGCACCCGCCATATTTGACGCGCTCACGCCACTGACTATAAAGTTTATTACTTGCTATTAACTTACGTTCAAAAGGTGCGAAGAAACCGCGAGTTTGCTATACACGTAGAACACTGACGTCATTAGCAGGTTCCTCGCCGGTGGTCGGCTCGTGTGTCGATCGCGCCCGGAGCTCGGCGCGTCATATCGGCAGTGCATTATTCACCCGGTGACAGGACACTGAATAATAGACAAGGTACGTTACCTCCCCCCCTCCCCTTAACTCGGATTAACCTCAGCGATCAAAACACCAGACAGGGCCGCGCTATCAATCAATTTGCACTAAAGTCCGCATCGCGGCTGGGGTGAGAAGATAACCCACTCGTGCCGGGGTGAACAAGCAGTCGTCACGCGGCGTGACAACTGCACTTCACTCAGCGACGAATGACCGAAAGAAAAAAAAAGTTTGCCNCTCCCCTTAACTCGGATTAACCTCAGCGATCAAAACACCAGACAGGGCCGCGCTATCAATCAATTTGCACTAAAGTCCGCATCGCGGCTGGGGTGAGAAGATAACCCACTCGTGCCGGGGTAAACAAGCAGTCGTCACGCGGCGTGACAACTGCACTTCACTCAGCGACGAATGACCGAAAGAAAAAAAAAAGTTTGCCCATTACTAGAGACCTGAAAAATTCGCGAGTTCAATGACCTGAAGGCTAGACTCTACAGACTTATGTACAAATGTGCTGATATCAACAGCACATTGGTTGTCTGCTGTTACGGTGGAAGGAGGCAATTGGACATCGTTCTCCAGGAGGTGTTAAACACTGCGTGGACCGATAGCTAAAGTTATATAAACGCACGTGTTTTGAATTATAGCTTGTCCCAAAATGAATTCGTGAATTTTCCCAGACCCTACCGGACTGACACTCTGCAATCTATGGGAAGTTTTGAGGTACATCCATGGCACAACCAGCGACTGATTATAAATTATTTGGTCTGTCAGCAGCAACCAATAACATTGTCTAGAGAAAAGCGATGTCCGTATATGTGCTAGCTTCTGTACGTGTACAGCAGTGACCATGATTTCACTTATTCTGCAACATGTCAAACGTGAACAGGTAGACTCGGGATGGTTGAGGTTGACTTTTAGCGGTCAGTGAATTTCGCATATTTATTTAATGGACGGTTAGACTTCAAACGCGTATAACCTTAGTCCTTTTTATTATTGGCCCACAGTTGTAATAACACGCTTCATACGCTACTCTTTAGCCAGTAATAAGCCGTGAATAAATATTGTGACCGCATGAAGTGCAATGAAGTTGAATATTAACTCCTCACACCATGGCAGTAGCGTTAGGGTAACCATATGTGACCCGACGTAAATGACAGAAAATTCTAAGATGCTACCAAATGAATTCCCGAAAATTCACCATCTTCTAATGACCGCACTTCAGCCCGCCTAGCCCCCATAGCCTTGATTGAGGGCGTGTTGCACATGGAGGTCATTTATGGTTGGCACTGCACACAACAAGGAATTAGTGGCCGGTGTTTTGAGTGTCTTCCTTGTGATAAAAATGACGCGTTGAATTTTCTGCAGCTCTCATTTTTGAATGGTTGACCCCGCCACTAACGAACAAGCAGTACGTCGTCCACTGTTTGCGAGAAAACGTGCTAGACACACGTATAGTGCAAACAAAAAAAATTAATCTATTGCTACTCTTGAGATCGCAAATTAATTCAGGACTGAGCGGGTTAAATTCATTCGTTTTTTTTGGGCGCAAAAGGTGCGCCGAAGACGCGATTTCGGCGATATCAACCCATTCAGTCCCGAATTTTCGCTAATGGGAATAGTGCCGGACGATACCATCAGTTCGGCGGGTTTTCTCAGGGATCTCCCGTTTCATCCACCGTTTCATTCCGGCGCTGCTCCATACTCGTCTCACTTCACCCGCGTCGGTTCTCAATACCTCGCGGTTACGAGCCACCCAAATATCTTCACTCAGTCCTACATGATTCAGCCAATCCGATTTTAGTTTCTTCGATGCTGACTGTCCGTGAATCGTGGGCAGACGCGTAACATGTCAAATTATCCAATCACGAAAGTGGTTCTGAAGTAAAGTGTTTTGTAACACAACTTGTCCCTGAAATATTTTTGAGGAATGAATAGGTGCCCCTACTAATAAATATGTTCTCTATTTATGTAGGTATTACCTGTACATATGCTGCGATGATGCCATAAAGACGCCATTAAATGTATAACCCTTCGGACTTGTATTTGAAAAAAAAATGTGCCTTATTACACTTTTACCATTCTCTATTCATACGCCGCTTAAGTTCATACCCGGAAAAAAAAGTCTGTGAAACGAAATCTTCAAGGATGTCTACACAAAAACCTCTCATAGAAAAGTGTTTTATAGAGTACCCAGGATCCTTGAAAAATTCCTTGTAATTCATTTATTACTCCTGGAGGAAAATAACATTTCTAAATGCTTGGTTTTGGAGAGGGAAAGGTAAATGAGTACCTGGAGGTTTAATGAAATCCCGCGCAGACGAACCTCACTCCTTCTCCCACAATGTGAAATTGTAATTCCGTTTTAAAAGTCAACATTTTGTGAAGTGCTCGGGTTGGTTGAACCTCAAATTAAAGTGGCGTCATTATAATTAGTACTTGCGTTTATACGTTCTAAAAAAATGTACTGTGTCTGCAGATAAAATGATTGCAGTAAAATAAACGGGAAAGCGTATAAAGATGTATTGTTACTGCTCTGCGCAATATTAACGTAGTTAACACCAAGCACTTATTATCGTATTTTTATTTTTCTTAGTTACAGACAAATTTTTTATAGTTGCACACAACACGTTCTTAAAACGCATGTATTTGAAATTAATCTAGCTAGATATATTAGAATAATTTTATTTACAGTACACCCCGTCTAATATTTATTCTCCTGGAATAGAAAAACGCTCCCAGTATCACCCTTGGCTGTAAGTTGCAAAGAAAACAAATATCACATTTGACATATTACAGCAGATAACAATGCATTTTTAAAATTAAGTCGTGGCAATAAAGATTTTACTAAAGCTGAACCACATGCTAGGTAAGAAAATTATTCCATATCGTTACTACGGAGGGTAAAAATCTGTTGTTTTCATTCCAAGTAATACATCTCTCCTTTAAGAGATTACGTTTCGTAAACCTCCTTTTAGACATAAACACTAAAAAAGGTACCGAGTTAAAAACTGTCCCAATTTAGAAGTTGGTAATAACCAAAGATAAAAAGTATGTGCGTCTAGAGATGAAAAAGAAATTTCTAATACTACGGAATTTTGCAGACCCACAAAGTAATACTTTTTTTTAACTGCAATGCTACTTGTTGTGGGCTGTAGCTGGAGCAACAGCCAATGAACCACCAGCTGAGTCTTGAGTGCACGAAGCACTGTGGAGTGAAGCTTGTTACCAAATGAATCCACGATATTTCCGGGTCTACAGTTATAATTATTTTGCAGCACACCGATATCTTGAAATATTTCGTGGGTAGTAATTATTTTAAAAATATGTATTTCGTTTCTGCAAATGAGTTGGATGTATTTATTTTTGTTTTTTCGGAAACAGCAAAATTGTAACTTTGAAATGTCATCATGCAGAAACCATTGACTTTTTTTTTTTTTCGTTTATGGGTAATGGCTTTACAAGTGATGCCTAATAGTAATTAGTACAAATTGTAAAATATTAAACTCTTTGACTTCCACCGCTGAAATTTTTTTCACTGCAAAAACCAGTGGGATTTAATTGATTTCGTTGAAGTATCACAAATATACAGCCCAGTTTCACTGTTTTGGAGAAATTTACTCTTGTTGAGATGGTAGTTACTTCAAATTAATTCGTTTTTTTCCCTTTGATTTCCTGGGCTTCTTTTTACCCTTCGTCTTCGCTTCTTCACTCCACGCGATGCCTTGCTTGTCTACTAGCGTTTGAAAAATAATTAAAATTTCTCGTATTAAATTTTTACATATTTTTAATCCGGTGTCAAGTTTGTGCCCCAATAAAACTTTTACGTTGCATTTTATTTGAAAGATTTTCATGCAACAAAACTCGAAACAAGAAAAAATATTTATTTCCGTAGCTATTCGATTAATTCGGAATATCTGATATCCAGTTTTGCTTCAACGCAGATGGCAAAGCGAGACATTTCAACCCGCTCGTTGCAGCTACCTTCGAAACGAACTTCCCTCAAAACGCGTGATTTATCGGGAGGGTCCTCGCAAAACGGTTTCCGCTCTTAACGACTGCAAAAAAATATCGTTAAATCAAAGTTTTAAAGCTCGGTGGAAGCATCCGGATTTATCCTCCCTGTTCCGTTTCACAACGACAACGGTCGATCCGATAACACGAAAAAAAAAAATTTGCCTGGGGGCACTTCAACGTGGGTTTGGAAGCCGAGAGGGTAAAAAAACTCAATATCTTGTGAAATTCCCGGAAGACGCACAAGAATAGCTGTGAGCACAGCTAGGTGATAAGCCTGGCGGGGTACATACAGCCTCTCCCAAGGCAACAACATAACCATAAGAAATACGATGTATAAGTCATGCCGTAACACAACAGCCAGCTCTTTCAAGCGATAAAGATGTTGTACTGGCAGTTTATGACACCCTGGAGACGACCGGACGGAACGCCTCATAAACAAGACAAGAGAAATGCTGCGTCAGCCGGGGAGATGAATATTGGTTCAGCCCTTGATGCCCTCAATCTGACAGGCCAAAGGAAAGACTTTCTTATTGATAGCGCGCTCGTGGATTTTGGCTCTGTTCGGAGCCAACGGTGACAAAGGTTGGCAACCTTGGGCTGGTAGGAACACGTGTAAGGGTTGTTCTGCTCCGGTCGGAAAACTCTACGACAATAGCTCGGGGAGACAACTGTGCCGCCAGGTAGCACTAGTGTCCCGTGTGTACCAGCTTTTCTCAGTTTGGTATGTAAACAAATCGGAAAATTGAAATGTTCATAAAATAGACATATACGTGTAAAGTATTCCGATTTGCATTGTAAATTTTCTTCTTCGCACTAGACTGGAAATTAAACCCGGTGGAATCGCTCCCGGATTTTCGCATGTGGGAATCGTACCGGACGATGCCGCTGGTCGGTGGGTTTTCTCGGGGGGTATCCCGTTTTCTCCCGCCCTTGCATTCCGGCGCCGCTTCATTCTCACCTCGCTTCACCCTTATCGGCTCTCAAAGACCTCGTCAAGAGTCTTCCGAACCTTCCCCCCCCCACATCATTACNCATTACAGATATATCACCCCTTCCCCCGCCATTCCAGCACACGTTAAAATTACAGCTACATATCACACCTATTGCGATAACCAGAATTTCAGTTATTATTATTCCCGTTGGCTTTATTTTCAATTTTCCGGGCAATCGTTTCTTCTATAAATTTTTACTTGGTGTGTCAAAAATAAAAAGAAATCCCCAATATACGAGAAGAAATCTTCTATAAAATGTATGTTTTAGGGAATAAAATAATTTTATGTTAACGGGATAAGAAAGAAGCCGTGCAAAAACTTCGGAAAATGGTTTTTAAATGTCTGCTCCCGTGTCACCACGAATGTAGACATTCTTTATCCAGAAAAAGTATTAATGATAAGTTTTAATTATGTTAGAATTATTAGAGACCAGGAAATTTCGCTTGTTCGTATGAGGAAAAATTAGAGTTCAAACACATGTACGTCTTACTTTCATTTTCAATCGAATGGCAGTTTGTAAGCCACACCGTTGACGAATTTGGGCCAATAACAAACCTACACGAAGGAGATCACCAAATCCGCTGCTGCCTTGTCTAAGGTAAAACAGGGGCACCAGCTAACGAACAACTAAGTGAGGCTCGAGTATATAAAGGATTGCGGAGTTAAGCTTGTTGCAGAGTGAATACGCAAAATTTGCAAGTCTCTAAAATTAATTTTTTTTTCTTACATTAAAATATTGACGTTCTTCTCGATGTTTTACAGTTACGTACGTTTTTCTATAAAAAAAATGGTGGATATATTTGGGCGACTCTTTACGTCGAGGTCTTGAGAGCAGATCAGGGAGAAGCGAGATGAGTATGGCGTCAGTGCAGGGGGAAACGGGACATCCCCGAGAAAACCCACTGGCCAGCGGCATCGTCCCGCACGATTCACACATGTAAAAATCCAGGAGCGATCCCACGGTTTCGAACCCGGTTCACCTAGGTGGAAAGCTAGTAGTCTGACCACGACACCACATAAGCTACTAAGCGTGTTCGTAAAACATTTTCAAAACGGAAACTAATCACTCTTCAGACTCGTCCCGTCCACGTCTTACATATTGCAAACATAATATTGAAGTTCTTCAATATGGCCAAAAAGGACTTTTTTGGACTGTAGGAAATTAATATATTCTAAGTTTATAGGTAGAGTCTTGAAGTAAACTTAACTTTCTAACATTAGAAGCTATAAATTTACCGCTTTAATAATCAAAGTTACACGCAGCACGACGAAAACTTAGCACGCCGTTTCAGTGCGTAGAGTAGAAAAATACTACTTAGTGTGCGTGAGACTGTCTTCTTTATCGCCCCTCTGTTATAAAACAATTATTTTGTATAATTTATTATTTGCGGGAACATTTATTATTATTTCCTCGTTGGTTTAATTTCAATGTAATAATTTTGGACCTTTAAAATGTATTATTATTTCCTCGTTGTTTTAGTTTTAATTTAATTATTTCTAGACCTGTAATGTAAGAAATAACGTAAGACAGCAGGTGCCTTAATAAGCAGTTGTATGCCGAGTGCAGATCCACGGTAAACCAGTGCACTCAGCCGGCCCCTGGAAACGCGTGAGTCTACTGTGCCGCAATACACAACTGTTCGGTTGGCTATCTACAGCCCCTGCAGTTGACAAGGTAACATCATTATGTAGAGGTTGTTTGCCGTAAAATAAGCACTTTTGAAAACCCAGCTTAAGATCTATTGTATCCACGTTGTGCATACTTCCACCTAATGTAAGATTAATATTGCCATGTGCCTCGTCACTTTATTAATGCGTCGGTCAAGTGAAACAATGGAATTATAAGAAAAGTAGACAGCAGACAGCCTAGCCAACCTTTCGCAATCAGACTCAAGGCTTGTTCGTAGGGTGTTTCTCAATTGATAGTACATACTTCTTAGGTATATACATATTTGTACTTGCCGTTGCGGTTACTTACCCTGACTATTGGGACGGGTTTTTTTCTGGCTGTACTTGACTCGTCGCACAACCTGGCGTAAATAACACGAACTAATAGAAAGTAATCACGTGTTTATTCATTCTGAGCTAACAACTCTATGGTTCTTGCTGTAAATAAACATTTTGTGTTCTATTTTGGTAGTCCTCAGTTACGTTTATGTCTACGGTGTTGTTTGGTGTTGTTGCAAAAAAAAAACAACAATGCATTTGTCATGTGTAAAAGGTAGGTAATTAGTAATAGTTTTTATGCAAAATGGCATTACATTGAGTTCGCACGAATGCGGTGCACTTTGGTGTAATTACCTAGACTTAGTCAAGCTTTGTTTGCACGAGGCGGAGGAATATCCTGGAAGTATAATTTTAGCAGAGCCTCACAAAAGTGTGAAGTAACCGTGAATGGATTATACTTGTAAGCCCTTGGTAACAAAGAACACAAGTTTTCTTTACAATCGTAAAAATTAACAGTTTACTTCACAGACAAAGATGATGACTTAAAAACGCAAACATGATGACAATGAACTAGTTCCAGACAGAACTTAGAAAGATGAATCGTGTCTTTCGTCAGTTTCTTAAACGTCGAGAGAATTCGTTATATTTTATACCGCAAGGAAAATTTTTAGGAAGGTGATAAGGGCGCGGTATGTTGAGTGTCACGAAACTTGTACTTTTTTTTTTTAGATTGAAAATGTAAAATTTGCGAGCAAAATTATATTTCTATTAGCGAATTCAACTTGCGGTAACGTAATACGGAGTCAGAATATGCCAGCCTTTAACAATNCAAAATTATATTTCTATTAGCGAATTCAACTTGCGGTAACGTAATACGGAGTCAGAATATGCCAGCCTTTAACAATCTTGCTTTAAAATTCTTATTGAGTAATAACATGCTATATTGACTGCTAAAAAAAAGCAGGAACCGAAATTGGGTGCGTGTATTTAAAATTGTGAGTACCGTGGAAACCTGTTAGTTCAACTAACTGGAACGAAGCCTGTTTTAATTACCATANTTCAACTAACTGGAACGAAGCCTGTTTTAATTACCATATTTTTTTTTATTAACCGATAACCTTGTAATGCAATAAGAAGCAGCAGATTTAAATTTTTCTGTTAAATATAACAATTTGGTGAGAGTATTTGCTCGCGCATGTGAGAGTCATGGCGAGTGCTGACTAACCATACCTAAAACGCCACTGCCTGAATGGCGAGCCATTATACACCGAAGAGCCACAAAAACTGGTACAGGCGTGCGTATACAAATAACATAGGTACTGAACCAATCAGAGTTACGCGATGCGGTCGGCAGTGCCTATATAAGACAACAAACGTCTGGCAAAGATGCTATATCGTTTACTTCTTCTACAATGGCAGGTTATCAAGATTTAAGTGAGTTTGAACGTGGTGTTATAGTCGGCGCACGAGAGATGGGACATAGCATCTCCAAGGTAGCGATACAATTTGGATTTTCGCGTACGACCATTTCACGAGTGCACCGTGAATATCGGGAATCCGGTAAAACATCAAATCTTCGACATTGCTGCTGCGGGAAAAAGATCTTGACAGAACGGGACAAACGACGACTGACGAGAACAATTAAACGTGACAGACGTGCAACCCTTTCTCAAATTGACGCAGATTTCAATGCTGGGGCATCAACAAGTGCCAGCGTGCGAACTATTCAACGGAACATCATTGATATGAGCTTTCGGAGTCGAAGGCCTACACGGTAGTTGGCAGGTGTACCAGTTTTTTTGGCTCTTCAGTGTATATGCACGCTGTTTGTCTCTTGGCTCAGTTGACGTCTGTCATTGTTTCATTAGACTCATAAACACATCCTGAGTTGGTTGTATCCTTGCAATCTTGTGTTTACTGATATATCTTTAACTTAATGTTAAGATTTAATACTAAAGTTAAATCATTATTACGCACGGACTACTTAACAGAATTCCTGGAACCAGAATTGACTGATTTAAGTCTCTATTTT
This sequence comes from Clitarchus hookeri, assembly GCA_002778355.1. Taxonomy (NCBI): domain Eukaryota; kingdom Metazoa; phylum Arthropoda; class Insecta; order Phasmatodea; family Phasmatidae; genus Clitarchus; species Clitarchus hookeri. The sequence continues at coordinate 53,808 of NQII01005727.1, read as the reverse complement.
CCTCACGTGAGACTAACAAAGAATAAAAATTCCGGTATTTTTTATTATTGTTACAGATGCAACAAAAACAACATGAGCAATGTATTGTGGATTTAAACATATCTGTTAACATAAGCCTCGTGCACTTACAGACCTCGTTTTCAATTAATTTATCTGAAAAGTAAGCAGTGATGAAACACGAATAAATTAAACATTGAAGGGATACTGCCACCTTAAGTGCTGGGTGATTTTATGGTATTGTAAATTGTGCTTTTGGTGGTACATGCACTCTTATAGATAAATTAGAAGTATTGAAGAATTAAGACAAAGGCAACCAACCTATCTGTGGAATTCGTCATCTAGGGAAAGTCAATCTTAGAGAATAAAATAATAAACCAGCTAAGCATAAACATTGTAGCATTCCTGTACTGTATTATTAAAATGCAACAATAAAGAAATTAAAATTGGATTTGTATTTAAGATTTATTTCACAAATACACTCGTTTGTATTAACTGAATTTTCGGATTAGCGAGGTTCAGATTAGCGGGCCTTTCACTGTGTATAGAGCTTGGTTTCCCATGCGTGATTTGCGCTTACCGCATAACATTTAAACAAACAACTTTCCAACCGTGAACCCGGCGTAATGACCAGTTGTACCAATGGCTGCCATTAGTCTCGGATTTCAAAGTCAAAGTTCGTGCGCTGAATTTTTTAAAGCGTCATTCTTTCGCATTGTGACTGCGTTGAAATATGAGTTGAGTCGCGTGAAAACATGAGGGTAAAAATAATGTAATTTTTTACTGGAAATATTTTCCGGTGTAAACTGGCAGTAAACGAGTACATCCTAAATGTGAATTAACTTCTGATGCTAGATTTTTACGAAATTCAAAGAGTAAAAATAGTATATCAAATTTGGCCGCAATTTGAAATTGCATGTAAGTGCTCTCTTATACTTGGCATATTTAATGAAAGACAACTAAAACAAAAAAAAAGAGATATATAGAATTTAACATAAAAGTTTTCCATTGAAATAGAAGAGAATGCCATGTTGACTGTTTATTTAAATTAGGATTTATGATATGAAGTGACATTATTTGACATTAGTGGTTCGTATGTCATGGAAAACTCAGCTCTGTTTAAGTTACTAACTTTGCTCAAGTTAAAGATAACACTGATGTAACACTTGCCTCCCTAGTCGTAGCTAAGAGTGCTCCTGAATTTCAATTACAGGTGTAAACTCATTTTGTTCAAAAATTCAAGAAAACTTATTTTGAGTAGAGAAAATGCTCACAACATAAAGTTGACACGATATTCTGTAAATTCGGTATAGATTAAAAATGTCAAATTATTCCAGAGCTTTGGGCATAGGACTATCGGTTAACTAAAATTGTATAATCAGTAAGACAGCTCCTCCAACCCAGCAAGAGCATTTCTTCACGGATTACAAAAATTGTTCGCCTGTCGACCTCCAGCTGCATTAGTAAGTGTTCGCCTGTCGACCTCCAGCTGCATTAGAAAGTGTTCGCCTGTCGACCTCCAACTGCATTAGAAAGCGCGCATTTTCAGTGCAGAGATCAGGGCACGCGGTTAAAGGCGACTTCTTGTGTGATAAGGAGTTCAACTACTACGTGAGATCGAATGATGAGATCTTTCACTGGTACTTCTGGCGTCTCGTACACATTATTCTTCATGGTACCCCAAAATAATAGCCGAGGTAGCCAACTTTCTCGCCTCATAGCGGCCAAGTCAAGCATGTCCGGACATAGTTCCCTCGCTAAAATGTTCTGTTCGTTGTCCTGCATCACATACTGCGTGTTGCCAGTGTTCGTTTGAAACTTTCTGTTTAATAAACGAACCATTTCAATTGCCGCCAGTACAATTCTGAATCCACTCGTGTGGAGACCCCACCCATCTACATATTTTGTACGTTATCGTGCCACGCAAAAACACAGCACAGATAAGAACACAGAGACTAAATGGCTTGACGGTTCCTTTGATGTCCTTTGATGTCCACTCTCTGATTGGCTGCGCAAAGCTCTGTGAACAAGCCTTGCGTCTGCTTGGCTCTTTATTGGCTGCGAAAAGTTCCCTGTTGATTGGAGTACCAGCTGGCGATTACGTTACCAGCCACTGGTTGGCGAACGGTGAACTCCAGACGCACGTGCCAGTAAAATGGTAGAACCACCTCGCCATTTTCGTCTCTGTGTGCTTGTATATTATGTAATGTCTCTGGGGCCGCGGTGGTGTAGTGGTTAGACTACTCGCCTCCCTCTTGGGCAAACCGGTTTCGATTCCCGTGCGGGGTCGCTCCCGGATTTCCACCGGCGGGAATCGTGCCTGGACGATGCCGCTGGTAGGCGGGTTCTCTCGCCGCCCTTGCATTCCGGCGCTGCTCCATACTCACCTCACTTCGCCCTCGTCGGCTCTCAAGACCTTGATGTTAAGAGCCGCCCAAATGTCCCCACTATGCTGTAACGTTCCTGGCTTGTGCGGCTGGGGCGTGCGAGAGATACAGCTGTTTCACCTCTATTTTCTTAAGTATTATGTGGTGAAACGCTTATCGTTTCCTTTTTTATGTTAAGTGTACGCGGATTAAATCTGACGTGAGCAAAGCTCTTGCGGGCCGGAGAATGATGGGTAGAGAGGCTCTTCGTTGTCAGAAACGGTCCTCGCAGTTCGATACCGTTCTCTTCTTCTTCGCCTTCTCTATTCTCCAGTCCATGTAAAGACTTCCCCGTTCCCCTCCACCCTTCTTCACACGGGAGTAGCTTACTGGAGAGTTTTCCAATAGCATCGTCGTGATCTCTCCCGACGACGTAGGAGAGAGGATGGTGGCGCCCATTATCGGTCGTTTTCGCCGATCTCCTCCTTCAACCGCTGGTTTCAGCGTTCTGCAAGGACCCGGGTAAGCGCAGAGGCGTAGAGAGTGCTATCACCTGATCGTTAGCCAATTTCTCAGCCCCAGCAATGGGCGCCATTTTGTTTACACCGCAAGAGCTGTCACGACCACGCACGTGGCTTGGTCACGTGTCTAGCACACGGTTCACTCGAATACCTGATCTGAAATTTCGATCCGTTTCCTCTGACCAAGTTCCGATGCAGCTTGCATACATTCCGGCTACTTAACCATGATTTACGGCATACACTCTAAATCTGAATAAGTGAGAATTTCATCGTTCAAATAAGTTGACAGCACCAGACTTATTCAAATGTCGCGTCAGTCTATTTAACTGACAAATTAGTATTAAAAAAAAAAAAAAAAAAAAAGCCAGCTTTTATTCACATATTAATTCAGCGAAATTTTTCACTAATTCATCAACCATTTCATTCCCTGTTTTTTAGGGATAAGTTGATTCGTTTAGTCACAAATTAATTTGCGAGCCAAGGTGTTGCGATGGTGTAATATTTTGATATGCACTGTACTTGTGTCTAGTGAATTTTTTTGTGACCAGTGAACAACTTGCTGCGCGCTCAAACATGTATCACCAGCCTTCCATAAACTAGACGTGTGGTAACTTTCACCAATCAGATTGTCCACCGGGAAGACTCTCTAGGAATTGGGTACTGATTCCTCTCTGTGCACTGCACTGGCCGTAGATATCCTTCACGTGCAACATGCCCACGATTGTGGACACACTAACTGAGAGCGTTAAACAACGTGTGGGTATCAAATGAGAGTTGAACAACGCGCATCAAATGAAATAAAAATGCGTAAACTAATAAAACCATTAAAAAGAATTGACTAGGTGTTTTAGAGGTGGAAGCTATCCCCAGACATAAAATGATGGAAAATATTATATCGCAGCAATATTCGCGTTGAGGACATTCGGCCAGAACGCACAGTGGCTTACGCGCATTGAGGGAATGGGCAAAGAAAGTGAGTGGGTTGGTTGGATGCCGCTGGTCGGCGGGGTTTTCTCGGGATCTCCCGTTTTGCCCACCTCTTCATTCCGGTGCTGCTCCATACTCATCTCACTTCACCCTCGTCGGCTCTCAAGACCTCGATACTAAGAGCTACCCAAATATCTTCACTCGCTCACTCATTCTCTTGGTCGGCTGTCGCCACCATCTGACTAGTTGTGAGGTTTCGCACCGAGTGAACATCCACCAAACACTTATTTATGTATGGCCAAAAATATATTAAGGTTCCCCAACAAAATGTTTTGTTGTGTAAATAAAACTTCAAAAGCAACTAAATTATTTATCTTCAACTAACAAAATACACTCTTAAATAAACAAAACCTGTGTGTTAGGCCAAAAGAAATTAGACTGTCAACAAATTATTTTGTTGAATCAACTTGTTCGGCCGCCGATTTGATCGTCTTCGTTTGCGAAATGAAGCTTAAAAGTTTTGTTGCATTTTTTTTTTGTTAAATTAGGATAGTAGCAGTGTTTTTTACTGCATCTCTTAATGCTTACAAATGTCGTAGACTCCCAATAAAACAAGTTCAACCGGAGACTAAAAAATTAAGCTGTAAAACTTGAAATATTTATTTGCGCATGATGTCCATCATTTGAAATGTAAGTATTTAAAAACATTGTAGTTTTATCAGTAATCACTTCAGCTGAGGTTGCTAAGGCGTAGAGTTGGCGCCCAACTGATCTCGGTTTGAATCTCGGTTCGGGCTTTCCAACACGTCTTTATATTAACCGAAACTGTTCAACGTCCGTAAAGCCGAACAAATCTTTGGTTGCACCAACCAAATCTTTGTTATCGGCAACCAGATAAGAACAACAAAATTAGTTTGGTTTCAACGTCAAATGTATTTCATTGCCCCTACACAAACAATAAGTTTGGTTGCGGCAAACGAACTTAGTTTGATTTTAAAAAAATGTTTTTTACTCAGTGCGGGCTGCACTTAACAGCGAAGTTTTGAACGTCGGCGAGTGTGGAGCGAGTTGAACAAACATCGAGCAGCTGCAGAATGTTTGTGTAAATGGGGGGGGGGAGAGATCACCGAAAAAGCCAGCCGTCCAGCGACATCGTCCGGCACGATTTCGACGTGCGGAAATCCGGGAGTGGCCCCGCCGGGAATCGAGCCCGCTTCTCCTGGGCGGGAGGCGAGTAGTCTGACCACTACGACACATCGGCCCCGAACGAATCTTGGCGTTGAAACGGAGTGTCTCCTCGCCAAACGAGCACTGGACCACTTCAGAGCCACTTCTAGGCTTGCCATTTACCTGGCACAGCAGGTGTTGCAGATACGGAATATTTATGAGAGAGCAGTGCTTGTGGGGAGTCACGACTAGTAGGTTAACGTCGTCGTAAGACGTCAAGGCCGCAGTTTACTGGGCATTTTATTCATTTTGTTTATGCTACGTATACCTACTTATTTGCATGTATGCGTGCGGTTATATGTATTATATATATATATATATATATATATATATATATATCTCAAACAAATTGAACAAAATTCCTGTATATCGATTGTGCCTGTAACATAAGTAAAAGTGAATAAACCGTAAAATCGTACAACTTAAAACTTATCTCACTACTGTTGCATATGTTTCTGGTTCCATCTCCACTGATATTTCTGTGTACGAGACGTCAAGGCCTACCTACCATCTAAGCTTTTAAGAGCCTCGTTAAAAATTATCCGTATGCTCGTTAGTTATATCAGTAACAAATTGCTGCTGATTAGGGCAAAGACGCACTGCGTTAGGAGTTCCGGAGACAAACCCACTCGCTCTACACCGCGCTGGAATACGTGCCAAGCACACGGATACCAACCACGCGGATACCAACCACGCGGATACCAACCACGCGGATACCAACCACGCGGATACCAACCACGCGGATACCAACCACGCGGATACCAACCACGCGGATATAACTAGACAAACAAGAGCCTGCACAGCTCGGATAAACCTCGGGAAAGCTGTTGTCTACGTTGGGNGGATACCAACCACGCGGATATAACTAGACAAACAAGAGCCTGCACAGCTCGGATAAACCTCGGGAAAGCTGTTGTCTACGTTGGGTTTTGAAGTCTCTTGTTTATGTTTCTGGTCGTAAACACCCTCCCAGTGCTGCGTGTCTGCCATTGTAGACAGAGGGACTGAAAGTGTAAGTTCCCTGGCTTACCTTGCTCCGCCCTGATAGGTTGGCAGACCTGCGGCGTGATCCCGCATAGCCCTCGAGACGGGCAAAGGGTCACGATCCACGGCTATGGCAAAGTTTACCCTACGCAGCTAAGAACCTCGGCGACGGACAGATTTCGCAAACCTCAAATACCATTAAAAAAAACTGCCAAATAATTCTGATCAACCCCCGTATTTCTAACAAACTATGTGTTCTAGATCGATATCATCCATATGAGTAGCCACAGGCATATAATTAGTCTAAACAGCTTAATATTGTTCAAATGTGTCTCGTAATAATGATCATTTCTGCTTGTTTCATACAGTAGCGTTTTGAGAATGGTTTTGTTCACAGGGAGAAGCAGTTGTATCTAAGAGATCCGTCTGGTATGGGATAGAATACATACGGTGAGAATATTTTGTGTGGTGTTAAAATGTTTTATCTTGGCGTTGGAAAATTTAGCTTTATAATATTTGAATGTTTTTTCTTGTGATGTCATAGTTATTGAGAAATGCGATCACGTGTATTATCGTTGTTGTATTACCTGTGCAGACTTTGCGAGGGTGGTGAGGTTCGCCCACAGGTGAAGTGTGAATTTAGGATGGGCGGTACAGTGGTCAGACCACTCGTTTGCCTTGGTTTTCCCTTCATCCGACCCCTTTATTTCACTACGCCGTCGCTTCGTTTCTATTTCACTTCACCTCTATCGACACTGAAGACCACAACCGTTAAGAATATATGGCCACGGGAGATATATTTTTTTTTNATTTCACTTCACCTCTATCGACACTGAAGACCACAACCGTTAAGAATATATGGCCACGGGAGATATATTTTTTTTTTGCGTTCAAGTCACAGAAGTGAGAGAGCGATAAGGGCGACATTAACACGCACGCCTAGCGCCTCATCNATTTCACTTCACCTCTATCGACACTGAAGACCACAACCGTTAAGAATATATGGCCACGGGAGATATATTTTTTTTTGCGTTCAAGTCACAGAAGTGAGAGAGCGATAAGGGCGACATTAACACGCACGCCTAGCGCCTCATCNATTTTTTTTTGCGTTCAAGTCACAGAAGTGAGAGAGCGATAAGGGCGACATTAACACGCACGCCTAGCGCCTCATCGGACCTACGTGCAAGGCGTACAGTACTTATGTTGGTGCACTGTACTCTGCAAATTAGATACGTATCAGGGAAACTTTATTACACGCTATGGAAGCTCACAGGTTAAACTGCGTCCTCGTGTTTGTACCTGTCACTTGCCGCTTAAGTAAACTGTTCACACAAGCTCCAAATATCAATTATTTCTACCATTTTTACGATATTTTTTTAACTTTGAATACACTTTGTATGATGAAAGCAAAACAAGGGCTTGGATCATTGATATTTACGTTATCAAAAAACGTATTTATATTATATTTATTGACTGGAATACGCCTAACCGCGCAGACAACGGATGAAATAAAAGAAATGGCAAGGCTGCCAACTCTTAAGCGCTGTACAAATTCCCCTAAAGTTAATTCATCCTGCTTGAAAACGAAGTATACTCTACACATGTAACTTTTCTTAAATGCACTTGGTGAGCAGATGGCAGTTCCCAATAACATTTTTCGGGACATAGTCGCCAGCATTTATTGTAACACCAAGAGAAAATAAATATTAAAATTTTACAATAAACACATACTTGGCTTTGTGGCTATTAAAACCGTACACATATTTTTCTACTACCACAAAACTGGTTAGTTGACAGGGACACCTAATTTTCGCAAAAATGTTACCACGCACGCTACATTCCATTATCCTACGCGCGCACTCGCAGGTCCCTAACACGCCGTGGCATGCTTGTAATCAATATGTTGATGTCAACTTCCGGACGAAGGTCCCGTTCCGTCTGGAGAGCTCTTATGAGATCTGGAAATTTATTGGAGATTGTGGGCGATTATAAATTGCAGTTTTTAGCTTGTCCCATGCATGTTCGATACTTTTGTGCGCTCTCCGTTGACCACAAAAGGACTACATAACTCCTACCACCCAAACTGCCATATCTCACAAAACTTTAAACTTTATGTGAGGTGTTTGTGTGCAGGTTAGTGGGTGAATGAATGAGTGTAGAGATTTGAACGGCTCTTAACAGCGAGGTCTTAAGAAGCCGATGAGGGTGATTGAGGTGAGTATGGAGCAGCGCCGGAATGAAAGGGTATAAGAAACGGGAGATAACCGAGAAAACCTGCCGACCAGCGGCATCGTCTGGCACGATTCTCACATGCGAAAATCCGAGAGTGGCTCGGCCGGGGATTGAACCCTGTTCGCCTTGGTGGGAGGCGAGTAGTCTAACCACTCAGCCACTACGGTCCCTTCAACGTTTAGACATGGAACTATTTCTCTTCCGCCGCGGCCTACTTTACTGGGCGCAAGCCAGTCAGTGTGCCCGGTGAACTACATGCAGGTGATGACAGTGCCATTTTTCCAATGGTTGATTTCAGAAGCGCTCACTTTGCCGTGAACGGCCTATACGTACGTGCGTCGTGTGTCTGGCGTATATCGTGGACGCCCTCTCCCCGCCCTTGTACCCCTACTCCGGTATCCAGGCGCACCTGGGCCTTGAGGGCGGGTCCTCGGGGACTTATCCGGCCCGCAGGCGAGACACGTTAATGCACCAAGACTGGCGGCAACCACACATCCCCCCCACCGCGCGGAGCTCCCGCTCTTCGTCAGGCGTGTTGCATGCAGCAGACGTGACCTGCCTTCGTCACCAGCTTTAATTATGTACCCTCGTCTCCCCAGACCTGGCTCTGTAATGGTGCGTTCCTGCCGACGTGTTGGGCCCGCATTGCTGGCTGCTTGTTTCTCACGAAGCACACACAGGGACACCTTATTTGTCATGCGGGCTCGATACACTCCCAATATACTACGTGCGCACCTGTGGTTATTTTGTCAGCATGGACGGGAACAGTTCGCTGTTTTCACCCCTTGATACACACTGAGGTGACGCAAGTCATGGGATAGCAATATCCAAATATACAGATGGCAGTAGTATCGCGTACAAAATGTATAAATGGGCAGTGCATTGGTTGGGCTTTCATTTGTAGTGAAGTGATTCATGTGAAAAGGTTTCTGACGTGATTATAGCCGCACGACGGGAATTTACAGACTTTGAACGCGGAATGGTAGTTGGAGCTAGACGCATGGGACATTCCATTTCGGAAATGGTTAGGGAATTCAACATTCCGAGATCCACAGCGTCAAGAGTGTGCCAATAATACCTCATTTCAAACATAACCTCCTACCATGGACAACGCAGTGGCTGACCGCCTGCACTTGATGACCGAGACCAACGACGTGTGCGCAGAATGGTCAGTGTTAACGGACAAGTAACACTGCGTGAAATAACTGCAGGAATCAATGTGGGACGTACGACGAACGTGTCCGTTACGACAGTGCGGTGAACTTTGGCTGTACTGGGCTATGCCAATAGAAGACCGACTCCAGTACCTTTATTAACATCACGAAATCGCCTGCAGCGCCTCTCCTGGGCTCGTGACCATATCGGTTGGACCCTAGATGACTGGAAAACCGTGGCTTGGTCAGATGAGTCCCGATTTCAGTTGGTAAGAGCTGATCGTAGGGTTCGAGTGTGACGCAGACCCCACGAATCCATGGACCCAAGTTTTCGACAAGGAACTGTGCAAGCTGGTGGTGGCTCCATAATGGTGTGGGCTGTTTTTACATGGAATGGACTGGGTCCTCTGGTCCAACTGAACCGATCATTGACTGGAAAGGGTTATGTTCAGCTACTTGGAGACCACTTGCAGCCATCCATGGACTTCATGTACCCAAACAACGGTGGATTTTTTATGGATGACAATGCGCCATGTCACCGGGCCACAACTGTTCGCGATTGGTTTGAAGAACATTCTGGACAATTCCAGCAAATGATTTGGCCACCAAGATCGCCCGACATAAATCTCATCGAACAGTTATGGGACATAATCGAGAAGTCAGTTCGTGCACAAACTCCTGCACCGGCAACACTTTCGCAATCATGGACGTCTATAGAGGCAGCATGGCTCAATATTTCTGCCGGGGACCTCCAACGAATTGTTGAGTCCATGCCACGTCGAGTTGCTGCACTTCACCGGGCAAAAGGAGTTCCGACACGATATTAGAAGGTATCCCATGACTTTTGTCACCTCAGTGTACTATCCCGAGCATACTCGTTCACGCCTGGCGTGTTGCAGAATACGTAAAATCATGGTCGATGCTGTGCGAGTCCAGAAGCTAGCACCAATGCTATTGGCTGCTGCTGACACACCAGCCATTTTATCATTGGTTGCTTCTTGTGCCTACGATCCACTGAAACATATACTATAGGCTGCAAAGTGTCAGCTGTCATCAGAAAGTCGTAGACGCTCTTCACGCCAAACATTTCCTCTACCACAACACCTGAACTGAAAAATTAGCCTGTACTTCAAGGGTTTAAATAATGTATTGGCTAGACCCCCGCACTCATATGCACACTAGATCCTTAGCTGTTCGTTCATTGGCTGCCACCTTAGTGGGTAGCCAGTTTTATGCTTGACTAGGTAAGACAAGAGTCAGTGTTTGTTTTCGTGCTGGTTTGCTATTCGCACACAGTCATCCACGGCGTGTCTAATTAACTCATTCAGACACTCTGTACACAACTGTGTACATTAATAATAATAATAATAATAATAATGGCGTGTGGGGAGTGCACCCAGGGCAAGGCAACACCCTCCGAGTAACGGTCTTTCCAGCTGGGACCCGTAGGTGGCCGTCATCCCCGAGCATGACATAAATGAAACCCTAGAATGGAGCGGCGCTGGAATGCAAGGGCGGGGGAAACGGGAGTACCCCTAGAAAGCCCGCCGGCAAGCGGCATCGACCAGCACGATTTCCACATGTGAAAATCCGGGAGTGAACCCGCCGGGGATCGAGCCCGGATAACCGTGGTGGGGGGCGAGCGCCCTGGCCACTACGCCACCACTGCCCCTACTGTGTACTTTATGCACGTGTAGGTAATGTCTGGTCTGTTCCCCCTATTTGGAAGCTCAATGACCAATGACCTTACCTGTGGGTAAATGATTCGCAAATCGTCCTACTGGTCTAGGTCATTATTGGTTCATATAACTATATCATAACATACAGCCTACACTTCATTGGCTGTGACGACGAAACAAGTGTTGTGTTGACTAAAGAACAGCACGCATCATACAATTTTGTATTTGCAACAGTTGAAACCGTAAATTAAAGTCGATCCGAAAGCGTAAACTATGGGCCAGTCGAAAAACAGACTCACATGTGCAGTACTCAAGTATACCTCATGTCCGCCCGCGAGATTTCCTTGTCCCTAGTTATTGGGCGCGTGACTTTGTGAGAAGACATTTTGGTATTTGACTGAGCCAATCAGGATTTGGTTCTCCGGTACTGAAAGTCTGTGATTTGCGGGCAGGTGCCTAATACACCCAGTTACGAAAGTGGATCTCAGATAAAGTATTTTGAAATACGACTAGAACACTTTTCGCGAGAACCTGGTTTTCCCAGCTATAAGTTTAAAAACAACTCCTCGACGACTGCATGGTTTTGACCTGCTGATTAGTGGAGACTTATGTAGGCCTATAGCTAAATAAAATACATGCTTATTTTCTCAACATATTTATGTAAAAGAACTATAAATTTTGCATTTGAACATTCTTTTTTCTATGTTTAATTTAAACTTCCTAATTTGTGTGTGCAATTTCTCTAAATATTTCTAAAATTATGTTTATTAAAAATAACGTCAACAAACCGAAAATTGAAGCATGTTAATTTTTTTTTAATATAAGCCAACTATAAGAGGGAAATTCCTTAGCTGAGTTCAGTATAATTATTCGCAACATTTAGTATCAAAAATTACTACCACTGTCTATTTATTGCAGAGATTTGAGGAATATATATATATATATATATATATATATATATATATATACATATGTATTGAATATGCGAAGACATGACTAGAAACCCAGGAATTTGACGAGTTAATTTGACGGTTCAGCTACGCTTGAGAGTTGTGTGTGTAAACCAGGCACTCTCATTGGCTCATTGGTTATACTGCTTTCATTATAAGCACTCAGAATGTCAGTAGGTTGTACGTGTTTCCCTCGCTCTCTTTACGCAGTTTCTTCATTGGTTCGCAGTCCTGCAGAGCGTGTGAGCAAGTTAGTGGACCAATGACAGAAGTAACAAGCACGTGCAAGTGTTACAAGTCCATCACATCGCCGTTTGATTTCGCAAAATTTCCTGGTCGGCAACCGTGCGTATAGAAAAACTGCAAGTCTTTAGTGTTGACGACATATAAAAAATACGTAACACGCATGGATGTCTCGAAATTGAGTTCATAACAATCGTGTAGGTTTTTCTCTAAGAAATTATTTATTAGTGGCCTTTTTTCAGGATTGGGTAAGGTCAAAATTTCATAATAGGTGAATTTTAGATAACTGTGCGTTAATTAATTCTAAAAATGTTTAGGAAAAAACCCTGAAAAAAAAAAACTAAAACAGAATTAGTCGAGATGTGGTTAAGAAGCATACCTGCGCGTAACAGTACGAAACGTTCTAAATTTGATTGGAGTCAGCGTTTTCGTCCTAAAGTTATAAGGGAGCGAAAGATGGAGACGCAATCGCACACATACAAAAACAACATCCACGCTCTTCGTTTTTCCTTTTCGTTGACTTGGTTGGCCTACGCGTTTTGCTAGTGAAATTCGACCTTGAAAGTCGAAGATGCGAAACTTAAAATTGCTATACTCTGATACTTGCCCATCTCACACTTCTCATCCGCCGCTGAACGGAAGGGTTAATTTGACGTCGACTAAGGAAAATATTATTTCCTTTGTAATATGATCACTCACTATATTCTTTTGAAATCCGTGCGTTTCTAAAAGACTTTGTACGCTTTCTTTTGGTAGTAGCGCGGTATTTTGACTTTGCGAAAGAATGCTTTGTTCCGTCGTAAAATAAACAAAAAGGGTATCAACGTACGCATTTTACACAGTGCGACCCCAAACACAACCAAGAGCTTGTTGACGCTTGAAGCACTGCGCTTGGGCGTATCTCGAGTAACGCTGTTATGAACGTTTCCCTGCCTTTGAAAAACAAAAATTACACGAAAAGACATTTATTTGCTCGTTTTCATTAGGATCTTAAGAGAATGTTTCACTGTAGCAAAAATGTTTAGAAAATAAAATACGTTTCCAGAGCCAGTCAAAAGAATGCGATATATTTATTGTACGTCATGTTACACATGGAAGTTCTCGGAAAAATGGGTTATTTTATATTGGTACCATATATGGTTCAATTTGTAGTCATAATCCGTGACTACTTTTTCCTCGGATACATTTTTTTTTATATCGCATGGTTTCTGCAAAATGGGATGTCAAAGTCAAAATGTTTCGGTTTTTGTAACGTACAAATAAAATGAACCAAACTGTTTGCAGAATATTTTAAAAGGGCAACTAAAAGATATTGTCCATATTCATTTTAAGGTATGTTTAGCTAAAGTAGATTTATATTATTTAATGGGCAGCCACAAATAAAAAATATGCAAGAATTTACTTATTTTTTGTAATTTTTTTTAAATTAAAAAAAAAATTATACTAGAATTTTATAGAGTCTTGAAGTAGCTCTTGGCATCTTCTTTCACTGCGTATTATATATTTTCTCTACATAAGATGACATTCATTATTTGTACATTTCTTAAAACAGTACGATTGTGATTTTTACTTGTATTCGTGCATAAAACTATGCGTTAAATTTTTTTACGAGAAATGTTAATAATCACTGTTCATGTTTAATAACTGCACAGTATATGGTGCAAATATAAAATAACACATTTTTTTGTGTTCAATGCCCTTAGCCCCTTGACATATTACATTTCCCCCGAGCATACTAGTTCACGTCTGACATGTTGCGGGCAGAATAGAGGAGATGATGGTTGGAGCTGTGTGAATCCAGAAGCCAACACCAATATGGATACCGCCTTTCCTTGGGGCAATGCTATTGGTAGCTCCTTACACACCATCTACCTTACTATTGGTTGCTGTTTGGGCCATGGATCTACTGAAACCCTTCCCATAAGTTCCTAAGTGTCAGCTGCAATAAGAAATTCATAAGTACTGCTTACACCAAGAATGTCTTCTTTTGCAACTACTAAAACGACAAATTGAATTGAGAGATTTTGGCGGCTCTTAACAATGAGGTATTGAGAGCCGATGAGGATGAAATGAAGTGAGAATGGAGCAGCGCCGGAACGCAAGGGCGGGGGAACGGGAGATCCCGAGAAAACCCAGGGGCCCCACGATGGCTGAGCGGTTAGACTGCTCGTCTCCCACAAATGCGAACTTGGTTCAATCCCCGGCCGGTTTTTCGCATGTGGGAATCATGCCGGACGATGCCGCTGGTCGGCGGGTTTTCTCGGGGATCTCCCGTTTACCCCGCCCTTTATTTCCGGCGCTGTTCCATATTCACATCAATCACCCTCATCGGCTCTCAAGAACTCGCTGTGAAAAGCCTCACAAACCTCTCGACACTCTCCAGTACACAGAGAAATGTGCAGTCTATCGTGCTGTCGGAAAATATCGAGAATTTTTCATGTCTCTCTCTTATTAACCATTTGAGGATATCGCAGACGTACTGGCACTGAGGGCAAGATAGAAGTGAGCTATCTGTACCCTCCACCACAGGAATATCTGTAGAGCTAGTGTGATTTTTCACGAAAATAAAATGAGTACATGCTAGACTTCAATACTATGTATGAACACTCAACAGCAGTTTGTTGCCTATTGCCAGTAGTAGGATAAAGGGAATTTTGAAGCAATGGGATATAGGATCGGAGCTCGAGGCTGTCATGCTCTGTCGTTCCGGTCCCCCAGCGGCCATTTTCCCCTCAACATTTCCCTTTTCCCCCAAAAAATTCCCATTTTTCCCTGAAAAGAGCATCTATCCCCCCAGCTGCAAAAACGATCCCCCGAAAAATAATTTTCGATCAATCGGATAGATTTGGGTGGATCGTTTTCGAGGGCAGAGCAGTGGCGGCCATATTGGTTTTATAGGCATAGTTAATACCAAATCGATACAAAGGGTACAGGGTCCGGAGTCAGACCTAGTCATCAGCCATATTGGTTCTGTCAGCCATATAGTCCACCATATTGGATACAGGTGAGCTTGACCTTTGACACTGAGCCTATTGACTTTTGACCTCGAACCCAAAAATTCATTAAAAATAACAAAAGATTTCCTAAGAATTTATAAAAAATTAATTTTAAAAATATTATATAATGTTTTTTGAATAAAATATTTATTAAAAACTTACATTTCCGGCAGACAACTGACCCTCCTCCAATCAATCACATTGCATTAACAGCCCCCCTCCCCCAACCCACTTACCTTTGGTCATTCTGACGGAGCACTACATCCAACCCATTGGTTTTTTCGTTTATAAATTATTTACATTTTCAACAGGCACTGATGACTCCAACCAACATGCTAGATCCGGATGATCTTCACCTTTACCTCACATATGTTACCTTGACCTCATGGCCATGACATTGGATAACCTTGCACCCAAACAGAAATTCTAAAAACTTTTATAAAATCCAAACATTTCCAAAAAATATTTTTAAAATAAAAAAATTATTAAATACTTGTTTTTCATCAACATTTCTATCAATCTCGCAATCTTTCCATCAATCAGCACTGCAATCACCAACCAACACCAATCCACACACCAATCCACGCACCAACCAACACCAATCTACACACCAATCAATCATTCGCACTCCACAAACCCAATCCTTGGATCAATCCAAATCCTTATAAATGTTTGCAGATATTAAAGTGTTTAAATTATATTAGCATTTTCTTCATACTTTTTAAACCAAATCTTTGAAAATTATCCTTTGTATGACGTGTTTGGTTGTTTCTTGAACACATCAAGTTTTTCAAGCGTTTCATACATGAGTCATCATTAATTTTAATTAAATTGAACTTTTACGTGTATTATATATATACACATTATAGTATTTAATTTTTTATTAATATGATTAAAACAGGGAGAAAAATGTGTGTTGGTAACGCCTAGTAATAAATAGTTCTTATGCAAAATAATATTCCACTGACTGCGCACGAATGCGGTGCGTTGTCCCTTTACTGTAATTTTATAATTTTCGTTAAGCTTTATTTGTAAGAGGCGGAGGAATATGCTGTAAGTATAGCTGCAGCAGGGTTTCAGAAAAGTTCCAAGTGACCATGAATGAACTATACATATGGTGCAAAAATACAGAACGTGCATACAAATAGATGTTAAGCAGGGCTTTCAAAAGTGCTCAGTTTACCGTGAACAGCCTACAATGGAAAGTGTCGGGTGTTTGGTGTTGCAGTGTGTTCCCATCCCAGGGCTGGGCTTCAGGCGAAACAGCTACAAGTGCGTGTGTAGACTGTGTATTTGTGTGTTTTGTGTTGCAGTGTGTTCCCATCCCACGGCTGGGCTTCAAGCGAGCTACAAGTGCGTGTGTAGACTGTGTATTTGTGTGTTTGGTGTTGCAGTGTGTTCCCATCCCAGGGCTGGGCGTCAGGCGAGGCGGCTACAAGTGCGTGTGTAGACTGTGTATTTGTGTGTTTGGTGTTGCAGTGTGTTCCCATCCCAGGGCTGGGCTTCAGGCGAGGCAGCTACAAGTGCGTGTGTAGACTGTGTATTTGTGTGTTTGGT
Source organism: Clitarchus hookeri (assembly GCA_002778355.1). Classification (NCBI taxonomy): domain Eukaryota; kingdom Metazoa; phylum Arthropoda; class Insecta; order Phasmatodea; family Phasmatidae; genus Clitarchus; species Clitarchus hookeri. Next base: position 36,975 of record NQII01005727.1, on the reverse strand, counting down.
GTTGCAGTGTGTTCCCATCCCAGGGCTGGGCTTCAGGCGAGGCAGCTACAAGTGCGTGTGTAGACTGTGTATTTGTGTGTTTGGTGTTGCAGTGTGTTCCCATCCCAGGGCTGGGCTTCAGGCGAGGCAGCTACAAGTGCGTGTGTAGACTGTGTATTTGTGTGTTTGGTGTTGCAGTGTGTTCCCATCCCAGGGCTGGGCTTCAGGCGAGGCAGCTACAAGTGCGTGTGTAGACTGTGTATTTGTGTGTTTGGTGTTGCAGTGTGTTCCCATCCCAGGGCTGGGCTTCAGGCGAGGCAGCTACAAGTGCGTGTGTAGACTGTGTATTTGTGTGTTTGGTGTTGCAGTGTGTTCCCATCCCAGGGCTGGGCTTCAGGCGAGGCAGCTACAAGTGCGTGTGTAGACTGTGTATTTGTGTGTTTGGTGTTGCAGTGTGTTCCCATCCCAGGGCTGGGCTTCAGGCGAGGCAGCTACAAGTGCGTGTGTAGACTGTGTATTTGTGTGTTTGGTGTTGCAGTGTGTTCCCATCCCAGGGCTGGGCTTCAGGCGAGGCAGCTACAAGTGCGTGTGTAGACTGTGTATTTGTGTGTTTGGTGTTGCAGTGTGTTCCCATCCCAGGGCTGGGCTTCAGGCGAGGCAGCTACAAGTGCGTGTGTAGACTGTGTATTTGTGTGTTTGGTGTTGCAGTGTGTTCCCATCCCAGGGCTGGGCTTCAGGCGAGGCAGCTACAAGTGCGTGTGTAGACGCGGCTTCTACTTCCCCAACGTGGACGCCGTCTACCGCTACTACAACGGCTCCGTCATCGAGGAGGAGTACGAGAAACTCATACTGGTACGCACTACCTGCTCCTCTATTACTTGTAGTCTAGCACAGCCTCTTGCTCTTTGTTGCGTAGAATATTGGGTAGAGTGCGCGTGTGAGCGACGCTCTTTCCAGACAGATACTCGCGTAGCTCATCAGTAGGGACGACCGATTATCGCGTAAAAGTTGTCAAGGCCAGTTGAACTCCGAAACAGTTTTGTTCATATGCACTTTCGTGGTTGGATGATTAAATGTCACGTGCCTCAAGTGTCTGTCCGCGAAACATGATGCATGGACGTTCAGTATCGGAGTACTTTATTACGATTGGCCAACTCAAATAAGAACACGTCTTCTCACGCAGACGCGCGGCCAATATAACCAAAGGATGTTGTGGTTATGGACGTAGGGCACTGAAGTCTAGCATGGCTGTTAAACCTTTCGCGAAATGCACCCGTCACTATTCATAACACTTTAGCTCACATCCGCTTTCGTGATTGGGTGATTTCCACGTTACGCGTCTAGGTGTCCGCCCGCGAATCACAGACGTGCGGTCTTGGAGTTACCTGCTGTTTTTTTTCTGATTGGCCAGTCAAGTAAGAAAATTTCTTCTTACAGATGCACGTCACCGTAAAGCAAAAGAAAACTGGTGGTGTACCTCGGTAGGATCCAAACTTATCATATCGGCGCCTCCTGTCCCCCCAGTTTGGTCGTCGAAACTCCATGTCCCTTCGTTGACTTGGGCCGTCCCGCAGTACACTATATGTAGGGCCAGTGACTTTTCACGTAAAAATCGGAGCACACATCAGACGACAATACTACATACACACACCTCAGCTGTTGTTATACCTCCATTGGCTGCTGGTGCCGTGTCTGTCTTTGACCAAGCCACTCAGGACTAAGTAACTCCGACACTGAACCTTCGGGATTCGTGCGCAAACTGTTAACACAGGCCACGACATTTTTTTAGCCAATCCAAGATTCTGGACGACCCTACAGTGCTTTGGACTGTATCTGGTCTCGAAATCTTTTCGTTAAATATCACTGCCCCCTAACTATATGCCTCTTGTAGCCGTTGATCTGGATCTGGGGTTGTGATCCATGCTGCCAGCTGCCGATGGTTGTCTTGCGTATCGCACACCGCACCCGGGACCTGCTTCGCACAACTTGCAAGCAGTATGCAGCGCGGATAAACTGCGGCGGCAACAGTAACATTGCTGATGATCTTCCGCGCCTTTATCGCAGTCAGCAGTAAGTCGTGAAGGAGTCCTCCGATGGTAACTCGCTCGTTGCTTGCCTGTCGCCCTCCGCCCCTCTCTGGCACGACTCTTCCCCAGACGTAAAAAACAACTGCGCTAGTTGCAACACACAAACAAAGAAAGTATACCTCTTGTGAAAAATCCTGGAGTCTCCGATACCTTCCCACGTCCAAAAACCACGTTTGTGTCTATAGGTCGGAAAATAAACCAACAAAATCCCGAACCTGACACACAGTCCGACATTCAACTGCAAACATAAAACATTGAACACTGTTCCCCTTTTCCCGGTTGTATGACCTTCACCTCGACCCCACATCTGTGACAGTTTTAGTGTTTACGCGGCGAGGAGAAAATTATACAGTTGGCAGGAGTGCTCCGCTAACCGGAACCAATTATAAATGCGCTGGCGCGTTAAATATTTCAGGGCAATGAAGCATTTCTTTGACGGCTGTTTCCTACGGACCCCGGGCCCCATCACATGTACGCGGCGTCCTGGTAGTTAAACTACGGACCATGGAAATGAGGCTTTCTTCGCTCCCCCCTCCCCTGTTCTTTGTCCCCGCGTGCTCTGAATTACAATAGGAAGCGCTGTCCTCTTCCGCTGCGGTAACGGCCGGCGATCCATTACCCGCTGATAATGGCCTATTCCGCCAGTTTGTACGACCCTCCCTCTGATCAGAGGGAGATGAAACGCTTTTATCAGAGGACAGACCCGTCCGCCGCCGGCTTCACTGCGAAACACCGCCTCTGCGAACGATACGAGGTAACAACACTCTTCAACAGACAGCACAGGAAAGGCTAGTGAGTTCCGCAGCCAACTGCACGTGGGGAACCAAATATTGCTTCAAATGAAATTATTCCATACCATTACGAGGCTGTCAATTTTTTCCCTTGACTTTACGGAAAAGTGCTGGTAAAAATTATCGAGGACTATCCGTAAACTCTCCGTGAAAATACGGGCAAGCTTGTTGCAAAAAATACGGGCAAGTTAGTTGCAAAAATAGGGGCAAGTTTGTTTCGAAAACGAACTTTCCGTAAATTTCGCAAAACAATTTCGTGGGTTTACGTAACATCTCCCGTAATTTTGCCAGTTAAATTGCTTTAACTTATATATTTTTTTAATAAGAGAACGAAAAAAAATCCTTAATTTTCGTAATGCGAGTGTTTTGCTTTGCATAAAAACGTCTGGAAAAATTAAATTATTTTATACCTGAGCAAGATTTGCACCCTAGTCAAAAAGTTTGAGAATCCGCGATTTTTACTTCTCACCTACAAGCTACATACGATGGAGCTTCGGTACTTATAGTGTAGTCACTTAAATATTTGTTCTGTTTCTATTGTAATTTGTTTATTTTAATTGTTGCTAACGGTTACAAAAGCCTCGATTGATGCTACTTTTTGATGTCTGAAGGAATATGTCTAAGAGGCGCGGATGTCCTGGCTGCCACGGAAACTATAATTTTCTGCTTACAGTGGCGACGAAGTATTCGTGTGGACTCGGCTTTGTTCGTTTCCGAAAACCGAAGCTATAGGAAATATGGAGACTTCCGTATTTTATAATTACGGAGTTCAGCTCCGTTTTTCGTCATCACAGACTGAGTTTTCTTATATTAACTGTACACTTTCCGTTAAAAATTTCCGTAGTTATACAGACATTTTAACAGTGTATAAATAAACATATTTATTATAGTCCCTCTTGATGATGTCCAAGTATTCAAAATGTATGAAAATTTAAAAAAAAAAAAAAGTTTTTTTGCCGAAATTAATACCCCAAGTATCTTACCAATTGAACTAACAAACCGATGTTCGTTCAAGGATGAAACATATTTTTTATTCAGTATGTAACCGAAAATACGTAGCTTTTAATTTAATGTAATTTATTTCAGTTTTTAGTTCAACTGGTAACATAAGATTATCGATAAAATAGTACTACCAACGTACTTACTTCGCCGCATTTAAAGCAGTGTAAACATCAATCTCTAGCGCCATGTATAGTGGTATAATTCAAGGTGCAACTCAAAAAAATCATATTTTTTTTGTNGTGGTATAATTCAAGGTGCAACTCAAAAAAATCATATTTTTTTTGTTTCCGTTCGTTAAAGTGTTTATTTTTATCTGTTTTATGAAAAAATTAATTTACAAAGTATTAGCTGAGAATACCTACAGAGCAGTCGTAATCCATGTCACCGAGGGACCAGTATCACAGTTGGTTAACACGTTAGAAACGTTACGTATTTCCAATAAGCGAAGGAAAAACGCAAGTATTTCCACTGAATGTCCAGACGGAGTGTTTGAATGTAACTGTTTGTTCGGCCAGGCGTCCTTGACCGACTGGGCTATCGTAACTGACGTCGCTCCTTGCCCTGGAATATTGTAGTTGTCACGGGAAAGTTCTCGTCGTGGCTCCCCCCCCACCGGCGCCTGCACGGTCAGACTCTGGCGGCGAAGAACCTCCTGGTCAGGGTCTGCTCAGCTGCGCGCCTCAGGGTCGAGATTGTGGAGCCTCGTACTGCCGTGAGAGCCTGGTGAATGTGACGACGACGCAGCGGCCAGCATAGGCGGGTAGAAGCTGGCCGGCTGTACTGTGGGCAAGTCTGGCCGGATGCGTGAGCAACGGATATTTTAAATGACTTTAATATATGGCAATGGGCATTTTGATCGTATACGTATAAATAACAAATTAGTATTAAGTGACTGTACCTAGTATAACTTCCATTATATTTGAGATCTGCATCAAATATTGCGCTCAATATTAGGAATAATAAATGTATTTTAATAGAGACGTGCAGTTTAGTGTTGTGAATTGTAGCTGCGTGTATTTTTATATAATTGTAAGTTGATTAAGAAATACGTTATTTTATTTTATCAGGGCCTCAATCCCTGACTAACTTGGATATACCCTGAGTGACTTGTTAACAACACTTTGACGCTCCCACGGTGGCCTAACCAAGCATTTCCGCACATGGGCTCCCTTCCGTGGAATATTTCGTTCTTGGTTTTGTAGGAGTGTTTTGTAACACGGTGTACATGGCGGAAGGATTCAAAACGTGCAGTAAATAACATCCTCGGCAGGTCTTTAAAAAAGTACCCGATTAACCGTGAACAACCCACGTGCACTGATCTCACTCCCGATATCGCGAGCAGCGATGTCGGAGACAGTAGCGGAGCCAACACGGGTCAGGGAACTACAGCATCGCAGAGTGTCGTAAACGGTGATAGCCCCTGAAGCGAGGATCTCGACAAACACGGTTACATTATCTCTGGTCGCGCGGCATAAAAGCGCTGCGTGGCCACGCNGGCGTATCGCCTGTCGAGGCTGCATCCGTTTACCGCCGCTGGAATACGCTTTATCACCGGCCTGGTAAGTTGCCTCCGGCGTGGCGTGTTGCGTCAGTTCGCCGAGGCCGTCCCTTGCAACCAGGTGCAGAGCTGCAGTTCATCTATGGTGACTCCCAACTCTCCTGGAGCCCTGCGAAATTCATGCTTTCAGGCTATCCCTCCGGCCTCGTTCAAATGAGGCTTAACCAAGTCTGAAAATTACACTAAAGGGGCAACGCACTGCTGTCCGCACTGCTATCGTGCGAACCCAGTTTAATAATATTTTGCATGAGAACTATTTTTCACTTGGCTTTACCAACACGTCAAATTTCTGTCTGTTTTTATTCGTATTAATTATTATTGATACGTTATATTTAGGGCCAGTGACTTTTCGCGTAAAAAAACCGGAGCACGCAGTAGACTTCAATACTATACACACACCTCAGCTGTTGTTACACCTCCATTGGCTGCTGGTGCCATGTCCGTCTTTGACCAAGCCACTCAGGACTAAGTAACTCCGACACTGAACCTTGATGATTTGTGCGCAAACGGTTAACACGGGCCAGAACATTTTTTAGCCAGTCAAATAAGCTGGATGACCCTACAGTGCCCTGGACTGTATCTTGTCTCGAAATCTTTTCGCGAAATATCACTGGCCCTAGTTATATTGTATAGATAAAATATAAGTAAAAGAACAATTAAACTTAAAAATAAGGTACTTTAACCTAAACAGAAGTATGAGACGGATTTATACATTACCTATTTAAGAAACAACCTATTTATTAAGACCGTCAACCCTCACGAACTCGAATACGCCCTCTGGAGTCATGTGACACTGGTGTCAGAAGTGGGATGGAGGCAATTATTAATTAGTCAATATGTGTTTATGGTCAGTGACATTTTTTCAAATGTTGATTAACCATGAACATCCCATACAGTACGTTGAATCCTAGGAAACAGTCAAACTCCCCTACTGTTGAGCATCGTCTCTATGAATACTGAGAACAGCTTCATATTTCAAACAATTTCAACAAATAAAGAAAAGTGCGCCGATAAATGAGGCAAGATACAGCCCTAATAATGAGACAGCACAAAAAAAAAGAAGGAAATCACTCAATGTGTTTTACCTAACTGTCCTCTTTTCCCGTACTCGACTTAAAACAGACTGCAGTTCAATTCTACAGGGTGATTCTAAAATCATGGGACACACATTGAGGGGTGGTGGAGCTCACTAAAACAAACAATTATTGTATAGGAATATATGGGCGGAAGTGATGCTTTGAGGCACAAACACAAAAACATAACACATTAACGGAAACATAAAATGTTCATTGGCAACATACTTAATGAGTGATTCCGTACAGAAAATGTTAAAACCGTTGCTGGAAATGCATCCACCAACAGTCGCGCATGCTCGGCGACCTCTACATATGGCGTGATTGGCTGACAATGGTGACGATAGTTGAGGGCAGCAAACGGTGCGCCAGTGACCTGCTGCATCAGCAAACAAATCATTTGCGCTTGAGAGTTCGGCCGTGATGGCGAAAAGGCAGACATGCATCTAACGTACGGTGCTGCTTATGGTAACGGCAGAGCAGCGCTACGGCTGTATCGGGAACGCTTTCCACGAAGACGCATGCCGAACAACAAAATGTTCGACCGATTACATCGGCAACTTTGTAAGAATGGTTCATTTATCGCTAGTACTGATGGAAGGGGTCGATCGAGGACTCTACGACAACCACCCCTTGAAGAAGTCATCTTGGACCATGTGGACGACACACCCTGCACAAGTACAACGGCTGTAGCATGTCGTCTACATGTCAGTCAACCAACCGTTTGGAGAGTTTTACACGAAGAACGTTTACACCCATTCCACATATAGAGCGTCCAAACTTTTCAGACGTGTGATCACCCTCTGCGCGTGGCTTTCTGCCAACTTGCAGCAGTGTGCGTTGCAGCTGGCTTTTCCAGCTCATGTGCTATTCACAGATGAGGCGNGCGTCCAAACTTTGCAGACGTGTGATCACCCTCTGCGCGTGGCTTTCTGCCAACTTGCAGCAGTGTGCGTTGCAGCTGGCTTTTCCAGCTCATGTGCTATTCACAGATGAGGCGACCTTTACACACGAAGGCGTTTTCAATGCCCACAATTCTCATGTGTGGGCAACAGAAAATCCACCCGCCACACGCCCACGTGCATTCCATCAACGCTTCTCTGTGAATGTTTGGGCGGGTATTGTGAATGATTACCTCATGCCCATATCTCTTACCAACCCGACTCAATGGCCACTGTTATCGGATATTTCTGGAAGAGGTTTCACCAGAATTGCTGCAAGACGTTCCGATAGGCGTTCGCAATCAAATGTGGTTTCAGCATGATGGTGCACCAGCCCATTTCAGTGTGGAAGTCCACAATTACCTGGATGCTACTTTTGGGGTGCGCTGAATTGGGCGTGGTGGGCCAGTCCGATGGCCACCATGATCGCCAGATTTATCGAGTCTCGATTTTTTCCTATGGGGGCATTTGAAAGCCCTCATTTACGAGACTACAGTTGATTTCGTTGAAGACCTCGTCGCTCGACTCGACTATCCTGTGTGGCTGCACGCGTGCGNTACAGTTGATTTCGTTGAAGACCTCGTCGCTCGACTCGACTATCCTGTGTGGCTGCACGCGTGCGTGAAATACCCGGCGTATTTGAATCTGTTCTCCAATCACTACACCGACGCTACCAAGCTTGCATTACTGTCGGTGGTAGCAATTTTGAGCAATTATTATAAACATTGCTGTAAAAAGGCATTTAGCGGCGACGTTGTAAATAAGCAATATTTTTCATTTCATGTGTTATTTTTGTGTTTGTGCCTCAACGCGTCACTCCCGCCCATATGTTCTTATCCAATAATTGTTGGTTTTAGTGAGCTTCACCACCCCTCAATGTTTGTCTCATTATTTTAGAATCAACCTGTATAGTCATACTAGAGGTGAAAATGAAGCGAAATTCAAAATGAGATTCAATTACATCGTTGCCATCAGGCATAAAAAATCAACATATATTACATCTCTGAAACTCTATTATGGGAAACCCCCTTCAGCTATTTAATGTTTGCATTTTAACGGGTAATTAGAAGCGTTTGCGAACTAATTAATTTGTTAGGTGGAAACGGAAATTTTAGAGAGAAATCGCAATAGTGCAAATAAACTCAGAAAAATGGTTGCAGACCATTCCGAACAATATAATTGCATTATTATTATACGAAAATTTACCTATCTTGAAGATTCCACTTCAATAAAAAAAAGGTTGCAGTTTCAGCGCATGAAACAGTTGTATTTAAACACGGCATGGAAAAATGGCAACAATAATTACATTTCTTTCTCATTTCCCTTAATAACTTTTATGGTAATTACTTTTATTTTTTGTTATTGCTTCGTAAAGTTACCGTTTTAATCCGAAAGGCTAAATCTCGTCTGCCGGGATTCGTACGCCATGTGAGAAATAATAACCCTACTTACTAAATCATTGCTATTGTAACATGAACCTCTAGTTAATTAAAAAAAATACGACGGTATTTATTGCAATGCAATACTTTTTTGAGTAAACGCTATCTGATTTTTACTAAAGTAATAAAATATTCTTGTACATATGACAGCTAATAAAATAGTAATAATTCTGGCCGGAAAAAGTTTTAAATTAAGATTGATTTGCCTGAATCGAGGAGCCAAAAGTGCACTCGCGCTCAGAGCAGTTGGCACTTGTGCTACTCTTGCAGAACAACTTGCAGCCCACGCAGCAATTACGTGTGCACGTAAACNCTCAGAGCAGTTGGCACTTGTGCTACTCTTGCAGAACAACTTGCAGCCCACGCAGCAATTACGTGTGCACGTAAACGTATTCTGTGACGTAACTCAAAAACTAGTACCAGCTGGCTACAGTCGCTACGTCGTCCACGATCTCGTATAATTAAGCTCGAAAACTGAACAAGTCTTAAAAGCCCCTTAACACATAATCCCGAGTATATTCGTTCAAGTCCGACATGTTGCGGAATAGGTGAAATCATGGNCTCAGAGCAGTTGGCACTTGTGCTACTCTTGCAGAACAACTTGCAGCCCACGCAGCAATTACGTGTGCACGTAAACATATTCTGTGACGTAACTCAAAAACTAGTACCAGCTGGCTACAGTCGCTACGTCGTCCACGATCTCGTATAATTAAGCTCGAAAACTGAACAAGTGTTAAAAGCCCCTTAACACATAATCCCGAGTATATTCGTTCAAGTCCGACATGTTGCGGAATAGGTGAAATCATGGNCTTAAAAGCCCCTTAACACATAATCCCGAGTATATTCGTTCAAGTCCGACATGTTGCGGAATAGGTGAAATCATGGCCGGAGCTGTACAAGTCAAGAAGCTACCATCAATACGGACACCACCTTTCCTTGGGCAATGCTATTGGTTGCTGACACGCCAGGTTACTTCGTCTGCCATGGATCTGCTGAAATCCTTATCATAGGTTCCAAAACGTCAGCTGTTATACGAAATTCCTAAGTAATATTCAGAACATAAATTACCTCATTCGCAAAACCTGAAATAAGAAGTTAATGTGTGCGTTAAAGGGTTAATAGAGGGAAATACACTTTCAACAACGTTTTCGTGCCTATGAAGCAGGAAGTCGGCGCGGATTACCCGTGAACGCCACGGCAAAGAAAGTATCACTATTCTGCAACACGTTGTTTCAGAACCAGTATCGTGGTTGGATGATTTTAACTCGCACGCACCTTAGGTACCCACCAGCCAATCACGGGCGTCCAATGTTGGGATAACTTTTTTCTGATTGGACCAGTCGAGTAATGTCTACCCACACGGACACGCAGCCAATAGCCAAAGGAAATTTGCAAACCCAAGCGTAGGAAGTTGAAATTTACTCTGCGCATGATAATTTTCGCGAAAAACAGTCGCCATACTTATACTGTGTTATAAGTAGGGGTAGTGATATTTCGCGAAAAGATTTTGAGACAAGATACCGTCCAAAGCACTGTAGGGTCGTCCAGCTCCTTTGATTGGCTAAAAAAATTGTGTGGCCCGTGTTAACAGTTTGCGCACGAATCGCGAAGGTTCAGTGTCGGAGTTACTTAGTCCTGAGTGGCTTGGTCAAAGACGGACATGGCACCAGCAGCCAATGGAGGTATAACAACAGCTGAGGTGTGTATATAGTATTGAAGTCTATTATTACGCGACAAGTCACTGGCCCTAGTTATAAGCAAACAAGTTAAACGAGAAAAAATAACTTCTCATCATGACAGAAAGACTAGGAACAAACTATTGTAGCCTGAGTATGTAAAATGGCGGAAAACTCTAGGTTACTGTATTTCAAATAAGTAGGGACTGAAAATTTTTGGGAATTAATTTTAGGACAAGCTATATGTCAAACACGTGTACATTTCTCAATTGGATCGCAGTTTACTCGACACGCCCACGTGAACTCTGAGCCAATAAGAGGCTTGCAAGGGAACAAGCACCAAATCCCGTGTCACCTGTTCTGAGGTAAACTGACTACACGCTGAGTCAGCAGCCAATGAAAATAGACGCTCCAAAATACACAGGGCAGTTGAGTCTAGCCTACAGGTTGTTTAAAACGCTGTATTTTCCTGCCCCTACAAATTCCTGGCGGCAGCCTCCACGTGGCTCCTCGGAGGAACCAAAGATGTGTTTATAAAGTTATAAGTCAAAAGATTTAATAGGTAAAACGAATTAAGGTGCTAGTAATAGTAAGGTTACTTCTACTGTAGGTTGGGAATATAAATATTAAAAGTTTGGCAACGAAAAATTTTTGCCACTAGGTAAGTGCTAGTGTCAAATGTGTGCCAGATTTTCTGTATTCTCTATGTTAAAAAACAGGATAATTGTATTGTAATAATCATAAATCAAATATAAAATAACTTCGTAACTTAGTAACATATATCTCTTTTATTGTTCACGTAGCTTGAAACTGTAGTTAAAAGTTACCATTTTGATTACTGCGCACCTACCGGCGGAAATTTTCCCTATGCCAAACTTCCCCATAAGAAATAACGTCTTGTTACTAGCCTGAGTAGAATATCTCTTAGTAAGGGTGAGTATAAAATAGAACAGAAAAGTTTAATTAAAAAATATTGTGGGCTAATGGCTGCTATCCGATTGGAGCTCCCATTGGATTCCCAGGCCTGAATATTTTAATTTGGTACTTAATCTTAATATATGATAATAATTAAATGCTACCTTGGTAGGGGTTATAATAAGAAAACAATAAGATAAGAGGAGTATTTTGTGGAAAAAGAACAGGAATCAAATAAAGAAAACAACAAGAGAAGAAATAGAAGAAACCCCGACAGGGCTATAGCCAAGAGGAGATGGGAGTGTTGACAGAAGAAAATTCATCAAAGACTTGGTGGGTGTGGTAAACACAGGCCCGAGGCCTGTAATAACAGCACCAAATTGCTTTGTGCCGTAAAAGATACCATTGCAACCCACCTGCACCAGACATCCAGAAGATGGCTTCACATTATTGGGAGCGTAACAAAGAGAATACTTGGTATTACGACGTTGAATTAGAAAACAATTGACGTAGTTTTTCAGTTGCTTTAACAAAAAAAGTGTTGAGATTGTTGGTTTCGAAACAAATCGTGTGGCAAATTTCCCTTTAATGACCGNAGTTGCTTTAACAAAAAAAGTGTTGAGATTGTTGGTTTCGAAACAAATCGTGTGGCAAATTTCCCTTTAATGACCGGAATCAGGGTACTTGTTTAGTTCCTAGTCACGTATTTTAAATAGTATGCTGATGTTGTAGCACTGAATGGTATGAACATGTGATTGTAAAATTGATACGCCAGAAGTACTGCCTATTATTAGGGCCAGTGACTTTTCANTTGAATGGTATGAACATGTGATTGTAAAATTGATACGCCAGAAGTACTGCCTATTATTAGGGCCAGTGACTTTTCACGTAAAGATTTCGGGACAAGACACAGTTCAAAGCACTGTGGTGTCGTCCGGCTTTCTTGATTGGCCGAATCATGTTCTGGACCGTGTTAACTGTTTGCGCACGAATCACTAATACCTAGTGTCGGAGCTACGGAATCCTGAGTGGCTCAGTTAAATACGGTAACGGCATCAGCAGCCAATGGAATTATAACCACGCCTGAGGTGTACACAGAGTATTCAAGTCTACAGTATGCTCAGATTTTTTCGCGAAAAGTCACTGGACCTACCTATTATTATTATTATTATTATNGTATTCAAGTCTACAGTATGCTCAGATTTTTTCGCGAAAAGTCACTGGACCTACCTATTATTATTATTATTATTATGTCTCTAGAAATAAGCTGCACCGAAATTCTAGTGTATTTCGAGCTGGTGCGTCCNTTATTATTATTATTATTATTATGTCTCTAGAAATAAGCTGCACCGAAATTCTAGTGTATTTCGAGCTGGTGCGTCCAACCTCCCGTTGCGCTTGAAAGTCACGGCACAGGCTTCTCAGGGTGACGCTGCCGTGAAAGCTAATAAAGGGGTGTGATATCCCAAGGGGTGTCAGTTCCCGTCCAGAGATAGAGACTGTTAATATGCAGCCAGACGTTGAAACTAACCCCTCCCTCGTGGCGGCCTGTTCAGCCTCGCTTCAGTTCGTCAAGGTCTTCATCCTTTATGACTGAAAACCCTACCACGTCGTATTTAATTCACTACCAAGATATATGGCATACGTTTACATTGTCATGCAGTAATCGTTCTTACGTTAATGCTATTAAGACTAACATAACGCACTAATAAAATAAAACATTGATACGTGATTTTAGCTGTTTGATAGCTCCTTAACGCACTTTCAACACTCGGCGATTTTCTTTAACGAAATTATGGTTTGCAACGAGCTAGATGAGAAACACCTATACATGTCTGCGACAAGCGGAACATTTTATTGGCAGTTACGTATTGCTTTCGCCCTGTGTTCAGCTCAATTGTCCATAGAAAGTTAATCAGGAGTACCGATAAATACTTGCTAATGGCCCTCTATGTTCAAAGCTATGATTATTTACACGTTCATCTATAACGATAGCGAAGAGAAGCAAAAATGTATATCAGTTTAACAAGATCGTTCTCGTATTTTATGGCCGAGAGGAGTTTTCCAGTCCTGTGATATTTCTCTAGAGGCAGCCTTTTCATCGGGGGTTGCTTGCTTATCAGGACATTACGAAACTAATTACATGTATGTATAAGCTGTCCAGATTTTAAAAATCCAGACAATATAAATATATGATTACCCATATGGCACACATGCGCCGTGTTGAAGGTGTTAATTGTTTTACAAATAACAAGCAAGCGTTCATCAGAAGGACCTTCAAGTTATTGCTTATTCACCTATCTATTCGGGGAGACTACTATAAATGTGGGGGAGACTACTATAAATGTGAGGGAGACTACTATAAATGTGAGGGAATATACTATAAATGTGGGGGAGACTACTATAAATGTGAGGGAGACTACTATAAATGTGAGGGAGTATACTATAAATGTGGGGGTGACTACTATAAATGTCGGCGAGACTACTATAAATGTTGGCGAGACTACTATAAATGTCGGGGAGACTACTATAAATGTCGGGGAGACTACTATAAATGTGGGAGAGACTACTATAAATGTGGGGGAGACTACTATAAATGTGGGGGAGACTACTATAAATGTGAGGGAGACTACTATAAATGTGAGGGAGTATACTATAAATGTGGGGGTGACTACTATAAATGTCGGCGAGACTACTATAAATGTTGGCGAGACTACTATAAATGTCGGGGAGACTACTATAAATGTGGGGGAGACTACTATAAATGTGGGGGAGACTACTATAAATGTGGGGGAGACTACTATAAATGTCGAGGAGACTACTATTAATGTTTACCCACAGCTGTCCGAACGTCGCACTCGCCACTGGCAATTCTCACTGCTGTATATGATCGTACGAGGGCCCCATCCGCCAGGGGCCGACAATATTCTTTACTTTTGTTGTATAATTAAATCCAAATGAGAAAATAATGCGCAGAAGTCCAAAACGCTTGGGGTGAGTCGGGAGAGTTCATTGGCGTTGAACGAAGGGGTAAGGTTGCTGAGTTCAGTAGTGATGGCGGTCGCAAATGTTACGTAAGATCTGCTCCGCGTGTATGTTACCTGTCGAAAAAAAAATTCAGGTCGCGTTGGTGGTATTTAACAGCGCGGCTGTAGAGAGCGATGTTATCAGTTTGGTGTGTACAGCGCCATCAGTGTCACGTGGTTTCCCTCCCTCCAGCGGCGAGTGTTCGGGAGAGCCCTCCCCTACACTGCCTCCCCTACATTCCCTCCCTCTAAGCTGCGCGCAGGTTACTTTCTCATTTGAACATTACTATAGCAGCGACGTAGCCGGTCGCTCTCGTTGAGGTCCGCGAACTGGCTGGCCCGGCGGTCTGATGATGACACGCGACACTACTGACGTAGAGTTTGCGCTTTTATAATGTCTTGCTGCTGTCGTTTGTTATTCCGTACTCCTAATGTTTCTCTAAACGCGTCCTGCCCTGGTGATGCATTCCTCATTCCTCCATGTATAGCCATATGAGACTTGATTGTAGCGCACATAACAATACGTAAGTTTCACATGTATCATTGGATTCCCGCTCATCCGAGGGGCCACGATGGCTGAGCGGTTAGCCCGATCGCCTCCTACCAAGGCCAACCACGTTCAATTCCCGGCCAGGCCACTACCGGATTTTTGCAAGCGATAACCGTTCCGGACGATGCCGCTGGTCGGCGGGTTTTCTCTGGGATCTCCCTTTTCCCCAACTCTAGCATTCCGGCGCTGCCCCATTCTCACCTCATTTCGCCCTAATCGGCTCTCAAGACCTCGCTGTTAAGAGCCACTCAAATCTCTTCACTCACTCTTCAAATGTTTAACTCTCTGGCAACTTCATTCGGTCACGCAGTAAATAAGTACAGGGAGACGAAATGGCGTTCCGGATTCTTTGATCTAGAAGAACACATTCTCTGATTGGCTTGCATGGGACACTGGGAACGAACCCTGCGTTTGATTGGCTATAGCGTGCTGCGGAAGATTCCCTATTGTAGGTCGCGCATGTTGTAGGTTGATTGATCAACCTCTGATTGGCGAACGTCGTTCCAACGTTCTTGCTGGCTAGTGACGCCATTTTTCTGGCGTGTGCGGCAGAAGTTCGCGTTATAAGCGACTATTTCACCTCATTATTATTAAGTACTCTGTTTTTCATTCCAGTGGTATTTTTGAGGCTCGTATCTGTTACTTTACTCTCCTGGTTTACCAGTCTTCAGAAGTAAACTTGCTATATGAATGTATGAGATTTTAAAAGCAAAAGAATATAAATTAGTGGTTGCCAGTTTGGTTTATGGGTAGAGCCAGTGACTTTTCGCGTAAAAATCGGAGCACACAGTAGACTTCAATACTATATACATACCTCAGCTGTTATACCTCCATTGGCTGCTGGTGCCGTGTCCGTCTTTGACCAAGCCACTCAGGACTAAGTAACTCCGACACTGAACCTTCGTGATTCGTGTGAAAACGGTTAACAAGGGCCAGAACATTTGTTAGCCAATCAAAGAAGCTGGATGACCCTACAGTATAGGTGGATAAGCTGGATAACCCCGCTGTATCTAGTCTCGAAATCTTTTCGCGAAATATCACTGCCCCTACTTACGGGTAGCGTGTTGGATGTGTCATGTATACGCCAAGTTACACGCGCACGTAGTGTGCTAAGCGTCAAAACANTATACGCCAAGTTACACGCGCACGTAGTGTGCTAAGCGTCAAAACAATTCAATCGCCGAAGTATAGTCTGCTCGCGTTATCTCCACACTTTTTGCATCAAACCTTTGAAAAATCACACCATGTACGATGTGACTGATCATTTCCTAAATGTGCCATGTATCACAAGCGTTTTATACTTGTGTCAACATAAAAGTACCTACCTCATTTTTGGTTTNGTTTCCTAAATGTGCCATGTATCACAAGCGTTTTATACTTGTGTCAACATAAAAGTACCTACCTCATTTTTGGTTTAATTAAACTTTAAATTAGAATTTATCTATAAATTAAAGCATTTCATTTACAATCGATACGAATAAAAACAAAGAGAAAATACGTGCGTTGGTAATGCCTACTAATAAACCGTTCTCGTTAGAAAGTATTATTAAAGTGAGTGCGCCTCTTTGGTGTAATTTTCTAGACCCGGTTAAGCTTTGTTGGCATGAGGCTGAGAAATATCCTGGAAGTACAACTTGTGAGCAGGGCTTCATGAACGTTGGAAGCAACCGTGAATGATCTGAGTTGAAGTGTTTTGAATTAGCAAGAACTCTTTTCTCGAGAATCGGGCGTCCTTCACGCACCGTCGTGAAAGTGCTCGTGAAAACCGCACGATAACGAATGGCGACGTCGAAGTTGGGTCGATTCCTCAGGAGGAACGTGCGTTACGTTCGCCCGTGGTGCAGATGGAACTCGACCCCGCGCCAGTGTTGTGGTCTAGTCCCATTTGACGTCACGTCACGGCTGACCACCGGTCCCAAAGAGCAATTCCACCCCCACCGCGCATCCCCTGGCTGATTCCCGACGTAGAGGGAGGGTTGTGTAGAGCCTGCTTGCCAGCTGCGCAGTGTCAATCAATTCTCCGTGTCACAACGTTGGACTATTTTTTTTTTTTGCCAATGACGGTATCGAAATTAACGTGGATAGGTTTTGAGGTTATAGTTAGCGATAGAAACATTTCGCGAAGATGGATGTCAAACACACGCACACTGACGTCGTCTTTGCAGTTGGATCACAGTTCATTAGTAGAGACCTGCAAAAATTCGCGTTATTATGTGGGCGCAGACTAGACTCGAAGATTTTATATATTATTTCGACTTTTGCAATTGGCAGACAACTTGTGTGGTTCGTCCCGGGAGTACTTTCAGCCAACAGTAAACGCTGAAAAGTCGAGAACCACTCTCCAGTAAAGCGGTCACACAGGTAATGACGCCGTGCAGCTGTCAGTAGCCAATGACGTCACAAATCGCGCTCAGGTATATACAAACTACAAAGCAGTGAAGTCTAACATGTTACCACGTAATAACGCGAATGTTGCATGTCCCTATTCATTCGACACACGCCGGAAAAATCTGATCCAGTAGACAACTGGTAAGGAAGCAGTTAGCGAATCCCATACTGCCAGATTAGGGTGTAACACTGGCTAGTTTCTGAGGCAGCAGCCAATGAACAGGCAATTGAGGCTCACCTGTACAAACGATTGTGGAGTCTAGCCTACAGGTGACTGAACTAGTGAAGTTGTCCTGTCCCTAGGCATAAGCCGTTGACGGTAAACCGAGCACTTTTGACAGCCCTACGTGAGATCTACTTGTATGCACACTGTGTGTTCTTCCGCCATATGTAATATTAACATATCCATGGGTCTGATCACTGTAGTCATGCGTTGGTTAAGTTAAACTCTAAAATTATTAGAAAAGTAAATATTTTTAAATTTTGCTCATTCTTACGTATATACACAATAAAAAAAAAGAAGTCACTTCTGTATTTACAAAAGTTTACCTTAACACTTTTAATTCNTTCTTACGTATATACACAATAAAAAAAAAGAAGTCACTTCTGTATTTACAAAAGTTTACCTTAACACTTTTAATTCAACGTTAAGGCCCCCGTCTACCTGGAACTTTTTCCCACGTTTAGGCTGAGAAGCGCGGGAGCGATAAGGGCGACATTGCCACGCGCATCAAGTACGCCATCGCCGCTAAGAGCAAGGCTCTGAACTGGCGTGCAGTGTTCTCGTCGTGTTGCGTGTACCTATGGGACTTTCAGCGGTGACCATATTATTTTATTAGTGGGAAGTCTTTAGGAAGGTTCAATGCAGGCCCCTATAGTAGTTTTGTATGTATCTGATGCGTGCATTTTGAGCTACAGCGCCTTGGAAAGGCCGTTTTTAGCGGTTTTGGAGTACTCTGAATTGATGTTTCTAACGTACGTGATATTTTGAAAGTACTTAACAGCTCTCGTCTGAAGTGAGTGTTCTTTTCGTAGAACAGCACGTTGGACGCACGCTTAATAGTTTCGTTGAAAAACGTGTATTTCGAACACTCTGCAACGCAGTTCAAGCGCCAGGTAGACGGGCGCCGTAAGAAGTGTAACTAATTTCCCTCTGCCATTACCAACTTAACTGGGCGTATGCCAGTGAGTGTATCCGTTAAAATATATGAAATTAGTGGCGGTGACATTTTCCCAAGGTTGATTTCAAAAGTGCTCAGTTAACCGTGGGCAGCTTATAGAAAACCGTTTATATAAATAACAGCTTTGAAGCGTTTTCATACTTCCACTAGCCTAGTTTCAATGCAACTATAATGTACACAAATAAGTCAAAATATTATCTAATATATAAAATTCTCCCGTCAAGGTGTTAGTCACTGAACTCCTCTGAAACGGCTGGACCGATTATTATGAAATTTTTTACTTATACTCGGTAGGTCTGAGAATAGATTTATATCTATTTTTTACACCCCTAAGTAATAAGGGTGGCCACCCCCAAACAATTTTTTTTTATTGTTTGAACCAAATTTTTATTTTTTATTTTGTTATGNACACCCCTAAGTAATAAGGGTGGCCACCCCCAAACAATTTTTTTTATTGTTTGAACCAAATTTTTATTTTTTATTTTGTTATGATGTGGCATCAAAAAATACATACCCTCCTTAATTTTCACCCTTCTACAACCAACCCTTATTTTTTTATAGCGATAATAGTAATTTAATAAATTTTACCCTAGGTTGATAACTGATCAATTATCATCGATCATTTATAGATTTAGGTTACAATTTATTACCACCGGGTGTCTCCCAGTGACAGCACGGAGTAGCCGGTCTCCACTTTCTCTCACACAATAACCTTTCTCTTATTCATTTGTGCTCAGATCGTAGTAGTGACGTGTTTACAATTATATTTTCAATAATTAAGTGTACTTCTTAATTAACTTTATTATTGATCGCAAAGCTGTAATTGTTTGTATTTCCATTTTATTAATATTTATTAAATTATCTAATTTTATATTCCGTCATCGTCCACAGAGCTCCATGCCTCTTCCACTTATATACCACATTCTCACACACTTACATTAAGTTATAGTTATTTTTTTCTAATACTTTAATCACTAGAAATACTTTTTATGGCAAAACAACGTTTGTCGGGTCAGCTAGTATTGCTATAAAATATTGGCATTGTTGGAAAACCCAACGTAAACTAATATGTTCGTCACTGTTGCCTGTGTTGACTTGGCAGTACTATCGACGATGGGTGAGTCGATGACGTAGGGGGACATGCGGAGAAAATGAAGTCCGCCTACAAGAATGTGACTTAGAGGAATGTGGGTAAGAGTGCTCATGCTAGCTGCTTAGTGACCATCCCTGTGTCCCAGCACCAAACTGCTTTACTTCTGCAGAGTTGTCAATACCACGTGGTTACACTAAGGTTAGCACACTGTATGTTTAAATAAGTGCTTTGATATACCAGTTCACTGCTTTTTACTAAATTGTAATATAAATAAAATTTTATCAAGTTGTGCAATATACAGGATAATTCTCTATTGGACCAAAAATCCTTGGGAGGTAATTCCCAACAGCAAGACATGACGAAAATGGCATATTGCCTATAACTATTCACGGGGGTGGTTTTCCCTGGAGAAAGTGATACAGCGGAATGAGATTATTCACAATAAATAAAAGTTAATTATAGGTGGGACGATGCAGGTCTGCTTTCTGTGTTACGGTATGAGAATATGCAGATATGCAACTAACTATCTACTACTGACAGCAACCCCCTTTATAATAAAAACAAAAAGTTACTGATATAAATAATAAGCGTTCTTTCCTCTAAATCAGTGAAAATAATTTTAATGAAGTCCTTAAAAGCTGAGATGGTAGATAGGCCTTGGCGTATTTTTTTCAGCAATATTATTAGAGATGGCGCCAGAAACATGTGCAAGAGTAATTATACAATTGCAAATACATACGTGCTATACCCGGGAATCTAACCCAGAAGGGGGCCGCGGTGGCTGAGCGGTTAGACCGCCCGCCTCCCACCAAGGCGAACCGGGTTCATTCCCCGGCCGTGTCACCCTGGATTTTCGCATGTGAGAATCGTGCCGGACGATGCCGCTGATTGGCGGGTTTTCTCGGGGATCTCTCCCGTTTCCCCCTTGCAATCCGGCGCTGCTCCATTCTCACCTCATTGCGTTCTCATCGACTCTCAAGACCTCGTTGTTAAGAGTCGCCCAAACCTCTCAACTAAACTCGTAGTCCAACTTAGGTGGGTTGAAATAAAAAATTGTAAAATAAGCCAACAGTGCGTAGGAGTGTGGAGAATAGCAAAATTAACTAACGTTACTTACAAGTGGAGGACGTCTCTATCTATTCAGGACGTCTCTCGTCTGCCATTTGAGTGCACACAATGAGCCCGCAGGAAGTTGGTGAATGCGATTCCGCGAAACGTTTGTAGTCGAGTTACGAGTCATCGGACCGAAGGAGGGGGGGGGAGGATTTGCACGCAGAATACACTAGATAACATCGTCTACAACCACCCATTCAAATTTACGTCGCAACATAGAGAAAGAGAGAGAGAGGGAGATACAGATATTTGCATTTGAATACAGTGGGTAGCTACACTGGCGATGACACAAGAAGCGCAATTGGAGAGATACAAACAGAGACATGTCAGACAAAGAACTCCGCTGCGTCATGCAGAGTTTTTGTTAAGCCACGCGGCATATCTGCACTTTGCACACTCCCAGGAGATGCGCCCAGAGTTAGGACCGCGACACTTTACAGCCCTTCTGCGTCGTAGCTGTCGTGTTGGCCGGAAGACATGCCGTTGGCTGAACCATCACTTTCGGACTTGACGCCATCGAAACGCGATGTTGTAAGTCGCATAAATACCCTACATATGGCATAAACATGTTCAACACAAAAGAGTTATTGAAATATAATCCCGAGCCGGCGTTGGCTTTTGCGAATAAATATGCGAGTAATGAACTAATAATTCAATGGAAGGAACCTAGTCGGTTATCACAAAGAAAACAGATACAGTAGCACCAGAATGAGTTACTTGCTAAATTCCTCGTGAGAAGTTATTTGTATGCTGCTTGCTTATTTGTTGACAACAGCCAACACTGGCTCGTTCTTTTATTTTTGTGTGGCGTACAAGATTTGATGCTACTTTGTGTGTTTTTTTTCTTCTTACGACAGAGTTGCAACGGCCTACGTATAAATTAACCCTTTCGAAATCGTTTTATTGCAGAATTTTCTTGAATGTTGTATTTTGGCGTAAGGGTAGTAAGAATAATTCGGGAAAGTAATAACTTATAATAAAATTAATTTTCAGGTTATAGATATTTTATTATGGAGTGGTGAGGCTTGGGCGTCTGTTAACGCGGTAACGCGGTCTTGAGAGCCGATGAGGATGAAGCGAGGTGAGTGTGGAGCAGCGCCGGAATACAAGGGCGAAGGAAACGGGAGATCCCCGAGAAAACTCACCGACCAGTGACATCGTCCGGCACTACTCGTACGTGTGAAAATCTGAGCGGGGCCAATCCCCTATCCCTGTTATCAAGCTCGGTTCGCCTTGGTGCGAGGCGAGCGGTCTAACCGCCCAGCCACTGCGACCCCTGTTTTATCATGTTAATAACTACGGGGCAGTGATGTTACGAGAAAATATTTCGAGACAAGATACAGTTCAAAACGCTGTGGGGTCGTCCAGCTTTTTTGATTGGCTGAAGCATGTTCTGGTCCGTGTTAACTGTTCGCGCGCGAATCACGAAGGTGCAGTGTCGAAGTTGCGGAATCCTGAGTGGCTCGGTCAAATGCGGAAACTACACCACCGGCCAATCGAGGCAAGTCAACAGCGCATGTGTATATGCAGGATTGAAGTCTACTGTGCGCTCCGATTTTTTTTGTGAATAATCAGTGGCCCTCCTAATATGATGTTTGTATAATAATAATTTATTATATCTAAAAATAACATGTGAGAGGTGCGTAGAATTCTAATCATAAATTCGTGACACAAAATTATGTTTTAATTGTGCGAAATATGTATAATTCCTATGGCCTGAGAAAGGGTTCATTACTTAGTTAATAGCTTATCTCGAATGCAATAATCATTCATAGATGAAGATATGCAGTATGTTGGAGGTCGTATTTCTTTCTGCCACAATTACATTGTAGGCTTTTCACTGTAAGGCGAGCACTTTTAAAGCCCTAGTTACTTTTTCCCTATCAGCCATTTTTTTTTACCCTTCTACCGCCTTTTTTGAAACAAATATTGCAATGCAAGTAATAAACACAGTGTATATATTTCACCGAACTCAAAATCTAACGTCTAAAGCTGCAATAAAAATATATATTGACTATGGTAGGGCTTCAGAAAGTGCTCACTTTACCATGAACAGTCTATACCCAGATGTCCTCCCGTACTGTGCTGGGATGTGTTACAAATATGAACGTGCAATGTTCCTCTGTTCAAATAAGAGGAATGCTCTGAATAAAGTTCGGTGCGAACAGGCCAAAATTCAACCACATAATTCCACGCAAGTATAGTATTATTTCGTGAATTAATATTGAATGTTTTGATAGGTATTTAATTACTCACTGAAACACGCCATTAAAGAAGGTTTATATGGTTTTCGCGGTTACCTGAGTACACACTTTTGAAAACTCTGTTTAAGATCTAATTCTCCGCGACCTCCGTATTCTTCTGGCATGTGTAACATTAATATTATCGTGGGCCCATTCACTTAACTCGTGCGTCAGTGAAGTGTAACGGTGAAATTGTGAGAAAACATAAACAAATATGCCAATTACACTTATGTGCATAAAACAATAGAATATAAACTAAGTAAGCTCACGCGTCCACGACTTGCAAAGGTAACACAGTTAATACGAAGTCAAGCTGGGGAACTACTTTCACTTATTCGCTACCAACTTTGCCATGACGCAACCAGTACCTCTTTTGAAATATATGCAATTCCGGAGTAGTGACTTTATTCAACTGTTGGTTTCAAATG
>NQII01005726.1:61241-136750 GCA_002778355.1 Clitarchus hookeri | reverse complement strand
ATATATATATATATATATATATATATATATATATATATAATGTTTGTGTGTGTTAGCAAGGAGACAGAGGCGCTCTCTGTAACTGCAGTTGAGTCAACATGTAGATAAAATAGATCTACTGTCTCGTGCATTCTTCGTGGCTGCTGCTTATAGATAATGAGGGCATTTCTTATTTTTACAACTGGATGACGTTACATAAACAAGTCTATCGCGTTCATGGTTTTGAACAGCAAGGTGTGTACAACCTCCACTACAATGAAAATATAGACAAAACATAATACCATATTCACTGAGTCGAATGTCAACAAAAACCGAAACAGATTTGTAGGCTTAGTGATCAGCAAACTTTTTTGCATACTTAGGCCCTACTTTTTGGCCTACATGCTCTGTACGGCATGTAGGTGTTGTTTATATTATATGTTGTGTAGGGACCTATTGTTAAAGCATTATTAGGGCTATTCTTGCAGAATGCCTAAAGGAGTGAAGAACATATGTACGGGCAGCTACTGTTGAGAGAGTGGTAGGTGATTTGCACGTTCAGGTGTGTGGCCTGATGTTTATGAAGATCATCATTTTTCAGATTCCAATGCTATTCAGCCTGGACCATTACGCGTGAAGAATTTGCCAGCCACAGAAAACATCATGAAAAATTGAACAGCCAACTCTGGAACAGGAAATAGTTTGCGTAAAACTGCTGAAGAAATCAGGAACTTGCCTTCAGTTTCAGTTACTGAATACACTGATCCCTAACTGGCAGGATGTACAAGAAAATTCAAAATTTTAGCTCATTCAGTATGTACTACATAAATATTTGAAGAAGTTTTTTATTTTCATTGCAATGAAAACGTGCAACAAAACCAACTATCACTTGTTGAACAATACTTGATAATTTCATGTGAGACTAATAGCTAACACATTACCAAGAAATATTAAAAAATATTTACATAGAATAAAATTTTTTCTCAGGATTAAAAAACGTAATTTTCTATTAAGATTCATCACCGGCTTCGCAATCGTGCCACGTGGGAAACAAAAACGTAATGTACAAAAACGTAAGCAAGGTTCAGAAAGGGGAAGACGTCTCTTCAAGACATCAGAAATTCTGAGTGTTATTGTGCACCGTAAACTGTTCTTTTTACCAGCCTCGAAATTAGTTGTATAACTATTAACAAATATTTTCTTTCAGGGCACCACTATTACGCTAAAGTTCCTCCTACTCTAGGGGCCGCAGTGTTGAAGTGGTTAGACTAATCGTGCCCCCACCTAGGCGAACCGAGTTAGATTCCCGTCGTGGTTGCTCCCGGAATTTCTCACATGGGAATCGTACCATGTTATGCTGAAGGTTGGGGGGTTTTCTCAGGGGTATCCAATTTCCCTCCGAACTTGCATTCCGGTGCAGATCCATACTGACCTCACAACGCCGTGCCTACGATCGTGGACACGTTGCACACGAATTAAACTTATGAACGGTGTTGCATGCAGCGCAGTACCAGTATCGAGTCTTCCTTGTGCTTATCTGATTAACGGAATTTTCTACTCTCTTTGGCTCGAATGGTTGAGGCCAATATCATCGAGTACGCAGTATGATGTTCACTGATTGCAAGATAAGTGCAAGACATACCAAAAATTACGTGATCACAACACTTGATCTCAGAGGTTAATGTGTTACTAAACGGGTTGAGAGCCGCCATTCGCCACTCCTAATCTATATGGACGTGGCGAAGTCACACGTGACCTTTAGAAAACCAAATAAGTCGGGGTATAAAGCAAGATCAAAACAGCGAATGCTCCAAGTGGAGAGCATGGCAGGCAGCAGGAAAAAAAGGATAACGGAGGATAGTTCTGGCCAGGCCGAGGCAGCAGAAGCGAACGGCATCGGAAAATATTACTCATGAACAATCGGCTTCTACCGAGCGAGGTGGTGCAGTGATAAATCTTCGGACTTCGCATTGGGGAGAGCCTGGGATTGAATCCCGGTCCGACCAATCTGACGTTTTCCATGTTTTCCCGAAACCACCCCAGGCGATTGCTTGTGTGGTTTCCTACTATCGGCCATGACCGATTCCTTCCCTGTCCCTGCTTCTCTGAACTTCTTACTTCTCCTCTAAAGACCTAACTGTCAACGATACGTTAAGCCCTGCCTTCCTACCAGCCCAGTTGGCGACTAATTGCATATCTAGTTCAATAATTTTAGCAGTGTACTCTAAAGGGGGCGAAAATTTTTTTGAGACCGATCAACTACTTTGTCCCATATTAACTTGCCCAGTAAGAAGTTATATGAGCGAAGACACTAAACCATGACCATCGTACGCGCTATCTGTCACAGTCGGTCGAAATACAAAGTTGTGTGTGTTCGCAAAGGCCCGAAAAATCTGTATTGGAGAATACTGAAACGTCTATTCTAACCAAATATTGTATTATATAAAAAAATATTTCCTTTGGTAAATAGTTATCAAAATATTTGATATTACTACAAGTAAACTAGGGGACATTTTACAACACGTTAGTGTGGTGTGTGCCAACAAAGAATTTAATATTTAAAAGGGACATTCCGT
The DNA here is from genome assembly GCA_002778355.1 of Clitarchus hookeri. Taxonomy (NCBI): domain Eukaryota; kingdom Metazoa; phylum Arthropoda; class Insecta; order Phasmatodea; family Phasmatidae; genus Clitarchus; species Clitarchus hookeri. Next base: position 134,195 of record NQII01005726.1, on the reverse strand, counting down.
AGACTTTAAGTTAATTTTAATTGTTAAGATACATAAGTGTATTTTTATGTTTCATAATACTGTTTGTGGTAAAGATGATTTTTTTGACGATAGAACAAATTTTCTAGCAATTTTTATCAAATAATTGTTTGAAAAGCATACAAATTTTTTTTACTCTGTGTTGTTCGAATCCAGCTACGCATCTCCGGCACACAGAGCGTCTCTCTGCTGGGCGGTGACAACACTTTGATCTCATGGTCATGCCTTTGCCGGGAAGCCGTCGAACACACGCAGTGGTGGAGGCGACGCTGTCATCGGTAAAGCAACGATCTTTTCGAGGATTGATGAGGCAGCAGGCTAGTCCTTACAGCGATTCATACACTTGGGACACTGTAGGTTGATTTTTGGTCCCTGCGTTCAAGAGGGAACCTCTGGAAAGGACTGTTACAAAACTCACTCACGCTACTAATTCCAGCTTGCTCCTACACTCTTAGAGATTACTATCGATTATAACAGTTCAATTTACACGTTTAGTGAAAAAATGTGAGCGGGAAAGTTTTTTTCCCCACGAATAGGGACAAGGACACTACAGAAGGAGAAAATACTATCGAAGTAAGACATTTAGGAATATCGGAGGATTTTGTACAGAAGTTTCTAAGGCAGATGATGTTTATGTTAAACAGGTTATGCAATGTCAAGAAAGTTATGTGTTGATGTCTTTAGTGTATAGATTTGATTTGCAGGGAATGGCAAGTAACCCAGGTAGCGGATTGTTGGAGACTTCCATCTTGTTCTTAATAGTCCTGCGCCTTCAATTGTTTATATTAATAATATTGATGTTCGTGATATGATTTGTTAAAAGAATTTTGCAGTTCATGAGAGTGTTATAAATCAAACTGCTGTGGTTTATTTAAAGACAAGCTAGACATCAAACTCATGTTGGTAATTGGATAACAGTTTAATAGACAGGCCCAGTTCAACTCTGAACCAACAACAGACCTCTAAGGAAACAAGGATCGAACTGAGCGCCACCTGGCATGAGATGAAACTGGCTACTACACAGTGAGGCAGCAGTCAATGGACAAATAACTGAAGCTTGAAAATGCACAGGAATGTGGAGTATAGCCGGCAGGTCGTTTATAACAAGGATTTTGTGTTTCTACACATACATCCTTCGCAGAATTTGTATATTTGCTCAGGAAAGAGTCACATTTGTAGGTAAGATTATAAATTTGTTTAATATCTACGTTTAACATTCCTGTATTTTCAGCTCGATAAATAATTTTATTTCCATTCAAACTATAGGCTAATAAAGTACATTACAGTTCCTGAATATTATGAAAACATTTTTTACAGTGTGGGTTACCGTTGAACAGGCCTTGTCTAGAGAACTGTCGCTCGATCACAACAGCATGAGAAAAAGAATACGTGTCTGAAGTCTATCTAACCACCGAACGAATTTGCTAAATTCTCGGAGTCTAGCCATCGGACTATGGGTAAGTGGAAGAATAATTTTAATGGAGTGATGAATCATGGTATACAATCTGGTACTAGAATGGATGCCTGGCGGATGACTGTGAACGACATTTACTTGAGTAGAATTCTTTGATTCTAGTGTACTGTTATGAAGCCGATTCTCTTATTTTTGCTTGAGCCATTAGTTTTATCAATGGATCGATGGAATTTGGCATTCATCACGACATTCTGGAAAATGATATGCTTCCCACAGGGTGGTATTGTACTGGATCAGTAAGTTATGCACTGTTATTTCATGCGAGTGATAATAAATTACCTGCATTCAATTCTGGTTAAAATAATCTAATAAATACCGTCATTTAATATCAATTATTTATAATTCACAGTGTTATGTTTATGGGTTAGAGATCACTTGTGAATAAATTACACGAACATCACTTTGTCGTGTGCCTTATAAATGTTTTTTCTTAATTACGGTATTATATACAGTCTATCACTCTGTTTGTGTGTTTATATTTTTAGATCGCATGCTGTATAGCACTAATGCTACTATAATTGAGGATGTATCTAAATTATAAGTCAAAACTGTCGATGTGTGTTCACGGCATGTGGAGGAGGCAGACATATCAATGAACGTAGGTTCGAAAATGCATCTGTTTATTGCCAGAGCCGCTGATGGGTATAACGACAGACAGTGGAGTGGATCTCTGTTATATGGAATATCACATCGGCACGATACACAAAAAACTATACCAGAATTGTTTCTTAACATCACAACAGTAGAAAACGTACAAACACAATAAACATTTAATATATGTAAAGATACTACCAACTTACCAACAAAAAAAGACTAACTTATGAAATAACATAGTGATGCAAAAATTAAACGATAAAAAAAAATAACTTACCATAATTTAAGTTACTGTAATTAACTATACACTTAAAAACTAAAGCGGATTTACAACCAAAATTAAAATTTATAATTAATCAGAAGAACATAACCTCAATAATACACTGACTACTTGTGCATGTAACAACATTAGACATTAAATACATTGGCAATAGACGCACTTCCTGTAGTATGTATGCATACTACAGGAAGTACGCGTATCAGACATCAGAGGTATGTGTTTCATATCATGCATTCGAAATGAACACCGTGAGCTCGGATACACGCATCCACACGTCGCTGCAACGACTGCCGTATGCGCTCATGTAACTCTGGAAACGCGCAGATTGTCTCGCAGTCTTCCACAATGCGGTTACGAAGACCCCCGACATCTTGCACTGGATTCGATTATAGAATGCCTTTCAAGTGCACCCACAAATAAAAGTCCAGCGGATTTAGATCAAGGATGTGTGGAGGCAAAGTGGTTGGTGCAGCTCTACCTATCCAGCGATTGCCGACCCGTTGATTGAGAAAAGTAGGAAAACAGCAACTCTAATGAGCAGTAGCTCCATAATGCACGAAGTACATTTCTTGTGCCGTATCACTTACGGGCCATCGTATAACTGAGTAGGCAAAGTGTTCCTGAAGAATTCAAAGGTACTTTCTCTCAGTCTAGTCTGGGCCGAAGAACTTAGGGTTCCACTAAACAGTCACCAACAACGCCGAAACACACAGTGACCGAGCAGCATAGCTGGTGATACGATTGAACACTTGCGTGAGAATTTTCGTAGGCCCATACGTGCTGAGCGTAAACATTAACAATGTGATCCTGGTGTAAGGAAACCTCCTGTATAAACAGCACTGATGCAATGACGTCCAGATGGTTATGTTGTTGTACGAACCATGGAAACAAACAAGTCTTGCTGGAAATCAGCTGCAATGGTGCCTGTACATGCCTTGCATTGTTACACTCTAAGTCCGAATCAATTATATCAACCAGGGAAATTATATTTATCTAATATCAGATTATAATATTCTGCCGACTGGAAAATCAAATAAATTAACTGGGAATAAGTGACTAATGGCAGTTTAATTCTCGGTATTCAGTGGGAGTCTCAAATAAATCAGTGAAATTCAGCCAAAATATCAATTACTTATCTGGCACTGATTATCAGTCACTCAATTTCACTATTTTCACTGATTTAGCATAATTATCACTGTGTTTGGTTTAGAGTGTATGGGTAAAACAGAACTTCGTGCAATGGTCTATAGAGCATTATGTGGCAAAAACATTCGTAAAACACTAATTGTCTTGTACTAATACTAAGTATCTCTTTCACGGCATTCAGAATCACCTCCTTCAGTTGTGGTATCCTCGTCCTTCTAGAACTCACCCGATCGGCATTTTTGGAGCGGAACGTGTTGTGTTCGCTGAGATGGCGATGGAGTGCTTCAAACGTCGTCCTCCTTTTTGCGTACCGTTGTTCTGGATATCTTTCACAATACAAACATTCAGCCTCACTGCTATTACCATTCGCTGGCCCATAAATGAATAGGACATGTACCAAATCCACATAACTACTTATACCATATACCATAACCACATATACTACTTTTTTGTAACCCAGTCCGTGATGGACACAAAACAGTTCACCCTACCGGTTCGGTGCTCTGCACAACCATGCCATGTGTCAACTGGGATGCCAACTGGTACGATACTATGGCGTAAGCACTGGTAAACGGCGTATACTCACTGCACAATACCACAATACAAAACATATACGAGGGTTATTCGAAAAGTAAGTTCCGATTTCTTATAAAACATAAACCGTCACAGATTTTTTCAAAAAAGTTTTTTATTTAATTCTTTACATGTTTTTCTATTTCTCTACATAGTTTCCAAATTTGTTTAAACATTTGTCAAAACGTTCTACAAGCTTTTGTATGCCTTATTCATAGACGTCTGCCACCTGTGAGGATAACCAGTCTGTACCTGCTTATTTCACCTAGTCATCTGAGGCGAAGCGCTTGCCTACCTTAAGGCGTTTTGAAGGCCATGGATGTTCTTATTAGGTCCTCCATACGTCGTTGGTTGAGACTTCCCAAGGATGTTGCGCTGGGCTCCTTCCACATGCCAGTCTCGTCTGGGGCGTTGGGAGTCCCTTCTCTTCTGAAATCAGTTCCTTCATGGATTTTAGGTCAGCTGCATAACGTCTGTAAGTTCTTCTAGGCCCCAGCGCGAGATCTTTTTAAAATACCTCACTTTTCTCGGAGGGTGGAATGGGCGGAGAGTGCTACTGTGACGGATGGGCGGGTCCTTGACACTTCTTCCAAAATTAAAACCTTTCGGCGCACAGTCTGGTTAGGCTCTGTTGACGGTACTGATATGTAGCCCACCACCCCCTCTTCTACAACCTCTACCTCTTGGCTTTCTCAGGGGACCCGAGGGGGGCGGGGTCCCTTCGTCTGATTTAATTTCTTGTGTGCAATTAATCAGCAACAGTCTCCCAACAAGGGTGAGAACTAGTAGAGGCAGGAGGGGCCCCTCTGGCTCCTTGCCTAAGTGTCGGGTGGGGTGTGCAGATGCCGAGACCGCGTATCATGTGGTGCAGCAATGCCCTCGCACCCATGATGCGCGGATCTCTCGGCACGACCACCTCGTGTGGGTGGTAGCAGACCACCTTGTTGAGAAGGGGTTCCAAGAACGCCATGAACCAACATATATGACAGTCGATGGACTGCGAAAACCTGACTTGATGGTCTTCAAACCTGGTCAGAAATCCGCCTATATTCTGGATGGTCAGGTCGTCCAGTGTCGAGGATTAAAATGGTTTTTGACAAAAAGCGTGACCGCTACGAGAAGAACCAGAACTTGATAAAGTCTGTGATGAATGAGTTTGGGGAGGCTGGGGTGACCGTACTCCCGATCACTGTCTCGTGGAAGAGGGTGTGGTTTCCCCAGTCACTCTCTTCTCTTAGGGTGCTTGGTGTTAGTGAGCTCTTTTGCGGTCTTCTGTGATCACTGATTGTCGGCCTAATCGCGTTTCATCATGGACATTTTCCCATCCGTCCTTGAAAGCTCTCACCCACTTACGCATTTTGCTGTCACTCATCGCATTGGGGCCATACACTTGACTTAACTGTCGATGAACTTCCGCTGCTGAAACGTTCCTTGATGTCAAAAACCGAATCACTGACCATATTTCACAGTCGGCGGGCTGATCAATTGTTTTAAAAAATTTTNTTTTGAACTGTCTCTGTAAACAGCACACTGCAACAATACCAATGCAAATGGCGTCGTTTGACGAGCAAGGCATGCCGGGAGTCGGTGCGCATGCTCGTTACAATGTTCGCGCGACATTCGATTAGCTACGGCGATTCGGACCTTACTTTCCGAATAACCCTCGTATATAGCTATAGAGTGAGAGAGTGTGTGAAGAGATTTGGTTGGCTCTTAAAATCGAAATCTCGAGAGTCGATGAGGGTGAAGCGAGGTGAGTATGGAGCAGCGACGGAAGTAAAGAGGAGAGGAAACAGGAGATTCCCGAGAAGGCTTGCCGACCAGCCGCATTGTCCGGCAGTATTCCCACATGGTAAATCCGGGGAGCGAACTCACAGGGAATCGAATCCGGTTTGCCTTGATGGGAGATGGGTAGTCCAACCACTGTATCACCGCGGCTCTCATTGCTATAGGCACTCCCACCACGTACGTATGGTGTGTTGTGGACCGCGCGCACTATCGACGAAATGTCATTCCCCATATCAGGGTTCTAGTCTCTCTTATTACATATGGTAACGTCTCTAGCAATAAGTAGAATTATTTCCGGACTTAGCATTCATTGACATATTAGCCTTGTATATATATCCTAAATACCTACTCACTTTTTGACGCCTGGTTTAGATACTGTAAGCGTTGCTGTGAGTGCGTCGATCTTCTATGACGGGACGCTGATCAGTGATTACGTGATTCTGATATGCTCTAGCTGAGAAGTGTTTAATGTTTTATTTTGTTATACTATGCATGCATGAGCAGTGAACTCCTATATATAGTGGTGTTGACAGAACCAGGCTTGTTATAATAAATTTGTACACATTTTTAAAAAATAAAGTTAGACATCTCACATAAATAAATAAAATTTGTCATACATTTCAGATATATGATTTAAAAAATCGTTTAATTCCAAAATACGTTTCTTATTGCATGAAATGTCAGTTTTATATTCAATAAATTTAAAAATCAATTTTCAGTTAACTGAATTCGTTAATCTAAGAAATCATTTCCAGTAAATCGACTTCGTAACAACTTATTTTATACATTGGATGTAACAAAAGTCAATTCTCAACTTGACTAAGAAGGACAATGTAACCATTACTACAATTCATTGTTATTGTTAACCTTTAAAAGAAACTGTTTAAAAGTGAAGCCTCCTGCTCTGCAACGAAGTGTCATTGCCTATCCTTCACGTTCAAAAACCCCAGATATGTTCTTGGTGTACAGACTAAGCAGCAGCAAGTCCCGAAATGAAGAGTTGCTCCTCCGATTCAACGGGAGTCTGATAAACCTGACTCCCCAAGTGCCCCTTCACAAATCAATCAAGTGGGGTTAGGACTGGAGAATGAACAGGCCATGCAATGAGTCCACCATAGCCAATTCGTTGCCCACTGCGGTTCAAATGCTCTCAGACGTAACAAAATAAAAATGTAGCACTGTCTTATTGAAACGACAACTGACATAGAATATCAAGTGGGACGTCTTCGAGGAGAGCAGGTAATGTGTTCTACGAGAGACGCCGGTAGAGGTTACTATTGATGCGTAATGACACCATGTATTGCCCAGTCAAACTATCCAAACAATAACATTCCATATGTAAGATAAAGTGGTTTTTAGTGGGGGCGGATAAAGCTGGTTTGAGAGTTTTCATCTGCTCACAGTTGTTGGTTGTGTAACAGGCTATTCTATCTCTAGTGAACGATACCTTCGTCAGTGAACGACACAAACTGTCCAAAACGAAGTTCCATAGAGCATCTCTGCAACCCGAAGAGACAGTCGTTCGGATGGAGTGCTTGCTCTTCTTGGAATTTGTTGCAGCTGTTGCTCATGTCTCACCTGAAAAATTTTTGTTTGGTCAACAAGGAATTGTTGTACAACATGTTGTGAGCCGGTTGATGGATTGTTCTTGACTTTTTCCAAAACATCTTCGAACTCGGGTATGCGCATTGTCCAGTGACGGCCAGGTTTGGATCAATGGGCCTATACACGAACATAACAATTTATATATATTGTGCAGTAAAACGGATGGTAATAACTCGTGACCATGAACACCCATTTTGACAAACTTACCTGCAATGAACCGATTTCACGCAAGTGACGATCAATCACGACACACGTACGTTGGTTTGGCAAACGGCGTCCAGGGTTGTCACACTGAAAAAAGACGTGTTGTTACAGCACTTGAATTACCACTGCATGCACCATAAAACAAATGCATATCTGTTTGGCCGGCCCATGTATACTGTTCCGTTGCTCTGCTCTAAAGGCACGACAGCAACTTATTTCGTGCGTGTTGTCACACCAGAGACCTGATCTGGCAACGGACTACATTCTGTTATACTGATCCGTCACTCCACTCTACACGAACGAACGACAAAGTACTGTGTGGTGTCACAACACAGATATTGCACTCTGACGTAATTTCATGTTTAACGGAGTATGTAACCAAACAGCAGGCAGCCCAGCCAAAATGAAATCTTTCTCATTACGCGGTAGCCAATCAAGCCCAAGGGACGTTCGCTGAGTCTCGCACATCCAATAAGAGGTTGGCTACGCCCACGTCTGAGGAACCGCCAATTCGCTTCTGTGTACTCAACAACTCTGTGGCTGCAGCCAGTAAAGAAAAGAGGGCTCTGTTTTTACGAGTGTATATCGGACCTTGAAGTCTAGCCTGCTACCAGATTAACTAACGAAATGTTCGGGACTGTAGTGATAAGATGACTGGTTTTAAATGTGAAACAACTAGAAGCGTGTTCGACGTGGAACTAATTTACAGCTATATTTTGAATTTTATTGATGATTGTAGGTTATATTGTGAGAATTTGCGCTAGGATCCTCGCAAAATTAACTCGTTTGGTGACGCATTAGTTTGTCAACCGAAGTATTGCAGTCGTATAATAAAGTCAACTTATGGTCATTTCCAACTTCATCTGAAGCCCTGATAAAGAAATACTTCCAGGATATTCCTCCGCTTCATGCAAACTAAGCTCCAGCGAGTATAAAAAAAATCACACCAAAGGGACAGCGCACCGTATTCGTGCACACCCAGTGAAATAGTAATTTGCATAAGAACTATTTCATACTAGGCATTACCAAAACACCTATTTTTTCCGGTTTTCATTTATATTAAACATAAATGCAATACTGTAATTTATAAGTAAAATTAATTGTAAATATTAAGTTTAATTTAAAAAATACTATATGTTAACAGAAGTATACACCGCTTGTTATTCACGGTATACACTTAAGAAATAAGTGTAAAATTGCACATAAACTTTTTTGATAATTTTACAGTTTGTATGTTTAGTTTTTAAAAACCACGCTCTAAATCCGAATCAGTGAGAATTTAACTGCTTCAATCAGTTTATAGCATATGACTGACTAAACCATCACTTCATGTAAATTAACAGATAAATTAATGTAAAAAGGCCACTTTCACTTCACTTATTGATTCAGTGACATTTTCCACTGATTCATCAGTTATTTTTTTCACTGATTTTCTGTGAGTAGTTTATAGACTTATGGATCAGTTAAGCAGCGTATAAAAATGGCCGACAAACAACGTGTAAAAAAGGCCGTTAAACAACGCGTATCTAGTGAAATAACCACGCATAAACTAATAAAAAAAAGTACAAAATACTTTCTAAAAGGTTTTCTGTCTTTCAAAACGCAATTGTATGAGATAAAATGAACATTTATTTCGCTCTTACGGCTTTCATTTCGTTTTCATGTAAACATCACAGAACTCTATTTCAAGGTTTAAACGGCATAGAATTTTGTACTATTAGTTTTAACAAACCTAACGGTATCAAAAAAAAAAAGTAAGGGAATACAAGTTAAATGTAAATACTTTCGATATAAGTATATAAGAATTTTTTTCCTCTTCTTAATCAACTTGTCCCGGCAGCTCAAATGGTAAGGTATCGGTCAAAAGCGATTTCCAATGGTATTCAATACCGCCCACCTCAGGAAAAATGTTACTTCTTTAAATTGCGCAATATACATAGTTAGTATAGTAAAAATGTTTATTTCTCGTAATTACTTGGCTAAATTCAGTAAAAACAATATTTAATCCGCCGCTGCAATTGGCCGTCACTTCTTAAATCAGTGAAATTGCTTCACGTCACTAATTAAATTAGTGAATTTATTTCACTGAAACAATCGGAGGTTTTCCACAGATTCTAAGTGGAGCCATCTTCACTGATTCTAGTAGTTGGCTTTCACTGCTGATAAGTGGTTTTCCACTTATTCTAAGTGGAGCCATCTTCACTGATACAAGTAGTTGAATTTCACTGCTAATCAGTGGTTTTCCACTAATTCGAATTTAGAGTGAACTACAGTACGTGTAATTTTTCACAGATGTTCTAAGTAATCCAGAAAGTACTACGTGTCTTTGGACCAAATATAAGAATGTATGGCTGAATTAATAAACACCATGATGGTTTTTATTTACACATTTTCAAGTATGTGTAGAAATACTCTCACGCTCCGTATTAAAACGTAAAGTTTTGTATTTTGACTGTTTCGTGGTCGTTGTGTAAACACATAAAGTCAGTGTAGTTGTACGTATTCTAACGTGTTATTTTACAATGTGTGTGTGTGTAAACTTGCATTAGATTCCTGAGTAACTGTGATCGTATATTTCAACTTACAAATTATCGGTAATTTTACATTTCCAGGTGTAATTTGCTAGAGCGAGTACAGTATTTGTAATTTTATACTTATGTTTCTAAGCATTCAAATAAAACTACTAATATTTGTTTAAAACATACGATATAGCGGTAAGGAGTAGAACTACTTCGAACTCCTTTTGTGTGTTCAAAAGGAAAATTATAGCTTGATGCTGGCATATGCTGGCTTTTTTTTATATAACTACCTATTCCATATCTGAAGTCAATTGTTGTCCATATTTTGAGATACTTTTCATAACTCTTTTAAACCACCAAATTACAAAACGGAGTGTAATAACATGAAAATTGTAAAAATATGCATACAAGGTATGTCTATTAACATGAGCAGTTGTAAAATAATATATGGTGATGGTAAAATTGCTTAGCAAAACAGTTTTGAAATGGTTTTCCTTACTTCAGTTCTAACTTTTCTCGAATTCATGACGTCATGGAAATCAAAATTTTCCTGTTCGCAGAAGTTCAGGAGGATATCAACTGCTTCCATTGATTGACTTGGCTGGATTTTTTCTTCTTCACCGCCAACACTGTCATCATTGTCATTCTCATCGTCCTCTGAATCATCCTGTTGTGTAGGTTGAGTATTGCTGGTGCTGCCATAACGAGCTGCTATGTCACTGTCACTTAGACGTTCGAATCCCTCTCCATTAACATCTTTTTGTAGCCAATCAACAATATCCTCTTTATCAACGTTAGTGAAATCTGGAAAGCTCAAGACAAGCTTCTATATCCCCCTCTTCTATATTTTCTTCGTCATCATAACCTTGATCTAAGACTTTTGCCCACGAAAGTCTTAACTTACTTGCCGGTACGTTTTTCCAAGTCTCACATACTGCGGAAATGGCGTCTTTAATGGTCCACTTTTTCAGAAAATCTTTCAATGAATCAAAATTGTAATTTTCCTGTAAAATAAAACTGAGAAAAATCTTTTCGTACCTTCTTTTCAAACAGGAAATCACGGATAATCGAGACACAGTAAATCGAGGTTCTACTGTAGTTATAAAATTACACCAACGTCAGTGGAGACACTTATGCCACATACATTTAGAGTAAAATTAAACAATTTTTTTACAGTGTGGAAACAACTTGGCATCTCATAAATGGGGTGATTTTTCAAAGGTTTGAATCAAAATGTGTGAAGAATTCCCAAACAGACTGTATTTCGATGTGCACTGTTGTTGTGTGTAATGTACTTTCTGCAAGCAGTGAACAACATCCTGCGTGCTCAAAGATGTCATCATCAGCCATTCGTAAACGAAAGGTGCGGTAACGTTCACCAATCAGGGTACCGTCGGTAACTCTCTCAAGGCATTGGGTACTGATACCCCGCTATTTACAGCACTGGCCACAAATGCCATTCATGAGCAACATTTCCACAATAGTAGAAACGGTGACTCAACGGGTGGAATCCGACGTCGCAGTATTCTACCCAATGTGAAATAGCTAGAGAACGAGAGTTTGCGCAGTTTCAGTGACCATCACCCTATCCTACAGAGTACTTCAAGAATATAAAGGTTGAACAGCCTGGCATCCCACAAACTGTAGACCTGCACACACCAGCGAAATTGCGTCACTTGTCAGAAGTAAGTCGGATCGTGGTTCGCCAAGGAGCGACCGGTAACCTACTCGCCAACACGCAGCCCAGGTAAGAGGCAAACTTTCGCAGCATTGATTCGTCAATCAGATATGAGACTCTCTCTGCCAGAACCTCTCGCAGAGAATCAGAGAATGGGCTCGCTTATACTGGTGCGACCGTCACGACATTTTGTCTCTCTGTACTTGAGAATGTGAAATGCCAATAGCCCTGCCGCATTGACATACTCGTCGCTGTTAAAACCCTTTCAGTCAATAATAAATATATAATTTTGGGTGTTGCGAATAACAAATATTTTATCCGGAACTGTACCGATAACCAGATGGCGCGTTTTCTTACATCGGGACCAACAGAAATCTCGAGGTGCTTAATTTTTCTGGCAGCAGTGGTTTATAAGGCTACAGAAAATAGTTTCAACAGGGAATGTCGTCTTCCACACGTAGGACAACTTTCTCATTGAATAGAATGTTCTGTTACATGTATAACGCAGACCATTCAAGCCACTTCCTATGCAACGTCCCAGAGAGAGGACACTGTGACTGAAAGGTTTCAACAGCTTCGGACATCGCTAGTACTTGAATGAGTGACCGCCAAGGACTGATATGTACCGCTCGCATACAAACCCATGGGCGGCCGTCTCTCAGGCACGAAGTTGGTGCTCTCAGGCGAGAATCTCCGTCAAACCACAAATACAACGTTGAGTTACACATTTTTTTTTCTAGCCGGTGTATTTTCACTATTGGATGTTACCATACTGAGAAGAGACTTTATTCCGGAATTGAATTTCACGAAATTTGGCCTCTCTTCACAGCAAAACTATTATTGGCCAACAGTACAGCAAGTTGAAACAAGTGAACCCGTATTTCCAGTAACAAAGAAAATACAAACGAATAAATATTTTAAATCTTACCTGACGCTAAATAAATATAGTAAATTCATGGTTCCTACACACTTTTTGAATCAGCTATTGAAAAATCACACCAAATAAGCCATTAAACGCAAACCTTTCATACTTGTGTTAGTATAAAAGTACCTTATTTTTGGTTAAATTGAACTTTATTTTATATTTTATCTGAAAATTGTAATATTTCATTTATGATTAAAATGAATTAAAATAGGGACAAAATAAGTGAAATAAAAATAGTTCTTATGCAGAATATTGTTACACTGAGTGCGCACGAATGCAGTGCGTTGTCCCTTTAGTGTAATTTTCAGCAGTAGTTTAATCTTTATTTGCATGGTGTGGAGGAATATCCTGAAAGTAGAACTTAGGCATGCCCCTATTTTGCACTAACTAGCCACTACCAAGCTCTATGACAATTCACACAACACAAGCTCGCTGCATGTTGCGATGTACGAGAGGGTGATTGTTTATGTACAAGAAAGATAACTGTGACCAGTCATCCACATTACGGCCCGTGCTCCCAACAAACCATTTTTAGTTGAGCCAAAATATTGAAATGAATGAATGAATGAATAAACACAAATGTGTTCATAGGCTAATTAATGTAGCCTAGTAACCCTAAATAATGACTTTAGTTGAAGGCGTTGAGTGTCTCGGAACATCTTCGGTAAATGCCGTTGGCGACACAAGGTATGAAACGGAATCGGTAAATTTGACAGAAAAAAAGACGTCATACTTTCTGCCGCATGTTTCGAAAACTATTCATATTATTCAACAAAATGCCTTCAGTGTTTCCTTTCTACAATACGAATTACGCCACGTGCTTGGGCAGGAAGAATTTCCTGTCCCAAGAGTGTGTCAATAATTGTAGCTGTTGGATGAAAACCTTGAGCGAACCGGCTCCCCGCCAACCAGTTTCGGAAAAAAAAAACGCTGGTCATAAATTTCACGGACAGTCTTTCTTTCGATCAGGTTGAGGTAAATAATTTACGATTCAAGGCTTTTCCTCCATTCTTACCAAACTCGTTTGCCAAAGCCATCATAGATCCATTCTTCGGCGCATGAAGCATAGATTTTTGAAATTTAAAATTGAAATAAAAAAATGTTTTTTAAAATATGCTCGGAAAAACCGCATCCGGGCACTGAAATTATCAAAAATCTGTGTACACAAAAACCAAAATTTTAGATCAACCTTTTTATTTCTCTGTGTTTCTTTATTCAACCGACGAAGAAATAAGTTTATATAAATAGGTTAATAGCCCATACTCATATAACGTCCACAAATAACGAATTAAAATTATTAATTACCCAGTCACATTGGTCGTACACGAAAATGAGGAACTTTCTTAGCTTGGTGTGTTTTACTTCATCACCTTAAATGTTTTAATTATTTTTATTTTTTTCCTTTAATGACGTTCCCTAAAGTACTTAAAGAGTATGTATAAAGGAAAAACTTGATAAATTCCATGCATGGTAACTTCTAGCTATATTTTGAGTTATCTTTCTTGTACAAAAACAATCACCCTCTTGTACACCTCAACTTGCAGCGAACTTGTGGTTGGTAGAATGGTCATAGAGCATGCTAGTAGCTAGTTAGTGCAAGAGAGGGATGGTTATATTTTTAGTTATCTTTCTTGTACAAGCCGAACGTAAACAAACGACTTTTGTGTGTAGGCATGTGTTTTAAAAGAATTTAACCTATATTTTTGAGCATTTAAAGTCTGAGTGGCCGAAATAAGCAGTTAGAGTTAGTAAACATTATGTTGTTTTATAAACTAGCGGGAGTCCATCATATAAATTAAAATAATCACTTGAGAAAAGATGCACTAGAATAAAATTTAAGTACACAAACTACCCCAAACACCCCAAAAACAGCATCAAAATCCAAAGTTCATGTTTTGAAGGTTTACACCTTCATGTTCAGGAATTAGTACAATGTATACTGATAACTCAGTTTGGTATGGCTGTATATAACAAAATCTACCAACATTAGCCTACCTCATTTATAAAGTAAGTCACTCGCATTACAAAATGAGCAGTTGTTCTATAGAATGCAGTAAAAAAAACCTGAATGGAAGAGAATCCTGTTCACCAGATATGAAATCACTGATACAACTGCAGCCATACTTTGCTATATGTGTAATGTAGGCCTAGTTGTAAAAATAGTATGTACATTTGTTAGTGCTATTTGTCCTATTTCTCCAGAAAAAGAAATAAATATCGGCACCTTAGCTATATTGTGAAGTGAGGATATCTCTCAGCTGATCACTAAAATTAGCACTACGGCACATTTCACGGCAAAATTTACGGAATACCAGTTAAAACCAGCTGTCATTATCAACAAAACAGCCCCTGAGAACATCGCAAATGCTGAATTACACTGTGGAAACCTATTCAACCCTACTGAACGTAAGTTTGATCATGTTCTGTTAATGCTACTACATAAATTGTTGCATTGGGACCCAGCACTAGCAACATTTCAACGTCACATAAGAGCAGTAGCTTCAATTATTCTTCGTCAATTGAAAAGAAAGGCTTGAATCAAAAGTAGAAAGCAAAATAAGAAAAACAAGCGACAGATAAGCGTTATCTAAACGTCCTGGACTTGGTCAATTGCGCAGCTGTTATCTCTTATACATGGCTAAACGCGGCACCGCACAGTAGATCTAGTGTGCGTATGTGCCGCAGTGGGTTGAGGTTATGTTACAGCGAAATAAGAACCACTGAACCGATTTCGGCCAAACACACTTTATTGCCATTAATTCATTATAAACAAGCTCTACATGACCAAGAAAATGCAAATTTCCAGTTACCAATTAGCTTCCTATAAATCCATATTTCATCTCCAAACTCGAACTTCTAATTGGAAAGTTCAGCAAGAAGAGGATGAGCCTACAGAACCTGCAGCTGTATCTGGTAAGACCGCAATTTTAATGAATAAATAATTTACAATTATCATAAAGGATTGATAGTTTATTTAATTAATATGCCTGTATTATGTCACTGGACTCTTAGAGCTATTTTCTATGCTTTGCCAGTGCACCTCGTTTTCCACACCTACTGTGATCCCGGGCGCGCGCACACACACACACACCATAGGTGTTTACGAAAAGTAACCATGTTGGCCTGGTTAGGATAAAGATTTTATTCTCCTCATACAAAAATTGGCTTAATCAAAGTTTTCTTGCGTTCGAAAAGACAAGCGAGTTAACTTGATCCCGTTCTATAACTCTGGACTAACTGTGATTGATGGCAAACCGGCCATAGCGGAGGACACACATGAAACGGTGCGTGAAGATAAGTAAACGAAGACAATGAACTACAATCTGAACATGGAAGGTAATATGAATACTTGACGAAGAGATGGGAGCGTTGTTAAGGTTAATGTATCTGGGAAAATGAGTTATAAAATATGTAAGCAATCAAAATAAAAGCAAAAAAGTGTAATATTTAGGGATTTTTAGGGATACAGAAATTTATTCTTTTATTCGAACATGAAAATAAATACAAAGGTAACATGCATTTTGGCAGTACAACTTATTACTTCATATTATTTTTGGTTTATGATAAAAAATAATGAATACAGTTCAATGTCATCAGGTGCAATATCAGACAAATGTAATAAATATTCCAGTTTATTGTTTTAAGTTCCTGCTATTTTGAAAGTTAACTGTTCCATAGCAACCTCATCACCTAACAGTGATTGAGTAAACCTAGTCATGTTACTGTTCACCCAGTGAAATTTGCTCGATCACTTTTCGTTAAAACGTTAATGTGTAGTGATTTCCCGTGTGACAATGTATGGCTGGCCCGAGATGTTGCACTGCCATATTTCCGAAGACGTTGAGTCCGTAAGTTTATTTCCCAAGCAATAGACCTGAGTATACAGCAAACATATGCATAAATGGTGCAAGCATTATTTACATGATATCTTCAATACACAACTTATGTGCAATTTTATGCAAGGTAAGTTTTAATATACAAATATTGTGTATTCATACCCTCTGTCTCACATAACTTGGCAAGATCTTGGAAGTCAGTGAGAGGCAACTTGACGTTTAAGAAACAAACAACGTGCTATTTACAGAATCCTTCTTCAGCTGATGCACGAACGAACGAAAACTAATATTACGTTTCGCTATTCTGAGTGCACTGTTGAAGCACATCAGACNATCAGCTGATGCACGAACGAACGAAAACTAATATTACGTTTCGCTATTCTGAGTGCACTGTTGAAGCACATCAGACCAGCAGAAAATACGCGTATAAGAAACAGTTCCTAGATTAATTAATACTTTTATTTTACGTGGCCGCAAAACAGCGGTTGTTAAAGTTACAACCTAAAATTTGTGATATAGTAGTAATGTATAGGTGTTCAAATTTAATTGCACATTAAACCGATTAGTTTTCAAATAAAACACATCTTCAAACCTTAGGAGTTCTTTTCTCATCGTATATCCCCACCCTTCATCCAAAACCATCTCCAACTGTGTTTTCGTTTTTTCTCTCATTAAGGTATTTCGAACCAACCTGAAATTGGACCAGGTAGTTTTGAAGAAACTTCAACATGGCATAGTTTCCCTGACTTTATAGCAGGTGTTCATAAATCGTTCTAATACAATTGTTTTGTAACATCTTGAGTAATTGTAAAAGGCACAAAATATTGTAAAGTTTATGTGATAATTTCAGGTAAACAATACAATTTCTCAGTCTTTCTTTTTATAAAATGTGTTTATTTGAATACAGATTTTTTTTTTCGTTTGTAAATTATTAAAAGAGCTTACCTTCTGTCGCCATGTGAATTATTACGAAATATTTGTCACTGATATTTGCGTATGATGACGTTAGCTTTTTTTAAGTCATCAAATACTCATATAATGTGTAATTTAAAATCCTACATAAACCTAAGAAATACACTGTATACCTGGTGTTGGTGTCGTGCAGCATGACGGGAAGGTTTTGTCNAAAATCCTACATAAACCTAAGAAATACACTGTATACCTGGTGTTGGTGTCGTGCAGCATGACGGGAAGGTTTTGTCAATTTCATATAAGTACGATAAATTTTGACAGTTCTCGAAAAGTAGCACTTTAACTGTGTATCTTTCCGCCATAGTTGGGCAGTGAGGAAAACAATGTTTGTAAACATGCAAGTCCCGTGTACACATTTTCTCTCTCATGTTTCCATTTGTGGTAGAGGCCTTACACTGAATGCAATTTATTACTGCTAGGTTGCCATTGAAACTTCTGTATTGTGGCCTAAGTAATTATTTTGATAGAGGAGTGGAACATTTTGCTTGCGTGTAAATAATGTTTATATATCTGAATATTAACAAGGTATGTTATTGCCATGGACCAATTCTAGTGTGTGTTCACTCCGTGCCTCTACTCTCTCTCTCTCTCTCTCTCTCTCTCGCAGCCTCTCGGACACACTGAGCGAATTGAGATACCCAACATCTGCGAGTCTTCCGTTCTGTTTTCTAAGGCGAATAAAGCAAGATACGGTAGAATTTAAAGTATTGGCCTCCCCTTCAAGTTAATGATTTTGTTTATCTATGTATATTATTGCATGCGAAGCTGATACGCTGTAACATGAGCATAAATGTTCGTTTAGGTTATATATATGAGTGAATTATACTACAATAAATAACCAAAAAAAAGGTATAGGTGTGCGTATGCAAATAACAGAGGTATGGAACCAATCAGAGTAACGCGATGCGGTTGGCAGCTAGATCAGTTACTGCTGCTACAATGCCAGGTTATCAAGATTTAAGTGATTTTGAACGTGGTGTTATAGTCGGTGCTCGAGAGATGGGACATACCATCTCCGAGGTAGCGATAATATTTGGATCTTCGCGTACGACCATTTTACGAGTGTACCGTGAATATCGGGAATCAGGAAAAACATCACATCTTCGACATCGCTGCGGCCGGAAAGAGATCGCGAAAGAACGGCACAAATGACGACTGACGAGAATCATTAAACGTGACAGACGTGCAACCCTTTCTCAAGTTTGGCGCATATTGGATTTGTGGACTGCCCTGCAGGATTCATGGTGTGAATTGCCTTCTGTATACCTTCAGATATTAGTCGAGTCAATGTCACGTCGTCTTGCGGCACTTCTGCGTGCTCGAGGGGTAAGGAGGGGGGGCTTCAATATATTAGGCGGGTGTACCAGTTTTTTTGGCTCTCCAGTGTATTATTACATATTTCGCAAGATTGTTTTCATTAAAAATGAGAGATATTTGTAATACTACTAAAATTTAAGAAAATAACACTTGAAAAATTGAGTTTAACGTTGAGAAAATATGGGTACCACAGGTGGAACGAGAGTGAGTAGCGACTCTACTCTCCCCTCTCGTACTATCTTGCTCAAATTGGGCAGAAAAAGAGCGATCTCTGCGACGTCAGTAGTGGGTGAAAGTGTGAACACTCGGTGAATTAAGACATGGCCTCAAAATTAGCAGTAAGGAAAAAAACACAATAAATTTGTATATCGTCTTTCGAGCCGATACCATTAAACAGACACGGTAAACATAAGTATAGTTAATCTCACGCAGTCATTATAAATGTAAAAATTCCGTTGCAAGATAAAGGAGGAACTCATACGTATAAACACACACTGTAATCATTAGCGACGGTAACCTTACGATGCCTGTAAAAATGTTATTGTACCAGAAGCAAGTGCTTGTAAATAAATTGCCTTAACACGTAAACCACATTCCCAAAAGTGAAGTATTATTCTCATAAGCAGAGAAAAGGAAGGAATTCCTTCAAATTTTTTTATAAGCTGATTTTTAATGTTGACGCTATTAATATATTGATAGATGAACGTTGACTAAAACATATTTTTCCACAACAAAACAAAGTAAATGAGGGGTGATTTATAAGTAGGGACCCACTTATATGGTAAATAAAATGAGCTGATTTCGTCACTAAATGTCACAATTTTGCCAAAAAAAAATTTTATTTCGTCAAATTTATTTTATAACAAAAAAGTTACATGAATAATTATTATAACATGAATCTAGTGTTTCTGTAACGATTTTACAGAAAATAAATTGAATTTGTTATTCATTCTTTGAATCAGTACATACTTGTAAGGAAAATATTAAAAAATATTTAACGATAACGATAAAATGACAACCTTACAAGAGCACGCTTGTCGAGTAACATACATTGTCACGTCACAGTAATTTTTGTTCGATAAATCTTCGAAATTATTGAGACCTTCAAAACTGCCCAAGAACATTCACTAGTATTTGAGTTTTATAAGATATTTGCGTCACCCGTAAACATAATTTGTTTATTTGTAGATAATGTTATAATGAAATCCTGTTGAGTTCAACATTACTACAACACAAATCCACAGCCTAACTACAAAATACTAGTAAATATTTTAGTATTGATAAAATAAAAATACTTCTTACATAGTGAAATAGGTTATATAAAGAAGCGGCAGAAACCGTACATGNTATTGATAAAATAAAAATACTTCTTACATAGTGAAATAGGTTATATAAAGAAGCGGCAGAAACCGTACATGTATTTGTTTTCTTGGCAATACGAAAATTACACAAATTTGCTTCCAATGTAGTTTTTTATTTTTTATTTTTTTTTTAATGCTTTCCACTATCACACTTTCTACAGCATGGCAGTATTTAAGCACGGGTCTTTTCTCGCCCGCTCAATGGTTATATCACAGTTTCGTACTTTATTCAAGTTGTAAAAAAAACTTTACGTTCAAACTTCTAGGCAGGATCTAACGCAGTTACTACCGTAAGATTCGACAACTTTGGGCCAGCGACCCAACAATAGACCACAGCTGCTTTCAGAACGAGAGAGCTATCTAGCTATCTAGCTTTTAAATAACATATTGATTTTCAATTGACATTTTTACTTATTTGACAAAAAACATTAAAAACACATATTAAACATAGAGGGGAAATGTAAAAAACCAAAATGTATACAGTTTTGACTCGTGAATAATTGTAGCGTGACAACATTGGGCCAGGGCACGNGTATTTGTTTTCTTGGCAATACGAAAATTACACAAATTTGCTTCCAATGTAGTTTTTTATTTTTTATTTTTTTTTTTAATGCTTTCCACTATCACACTTTCTACAGCATGGCAGTATTTAAGCACGTGTCTTTTCTCGCCCGCTCAATGTTTATATCACAGTTTCGTACTTTATTCAAGTTGTAAAAAAAACTTAACGTTCAAACTTCTAGGCAGGATCTGACGCAGTTACTACCGTAAGATTCGACAATTTTGGGCCAGTGACCCAACAATGGGCCACAGCTGCTTTCAGAACGAGAGAGCAGCTATCTAGCTTTTAAATAACATATTGATTTTCAATTTACATATTTACTTATTTGACAAAAAACATAAAAAACACATATTAAACATTGAGGGAAAATGTAAAAAACCAAAATGTATACAGTTTTAACTCGTGAATAATTGTAGCGTGACATGTAACCCGGTCCCGTGCAAAATGTGCATAAAATTACCCTGAAGAAGACGTGGCCCATAGTTGACTCACTTGTGTATACAACAATGAAAACGAACAAGAAAAATTACCCCTCCCTTCCCTTTTTACCTGGATTAGTTTTGGCCACAGGATTACATTTTTGAGAGGTGTAGTTATGCTGGATACAATTCCCAACCCGTTATCTTAATAAAAAAGGGTGATTATGACTGAAAAATATTAAAAAGTGGCATAAAGTTGTTGAATTTTGCGGTATTTCTGGCATTCTTAACCGGTTTTCTGACGAAAGCAGCAGACCACAATTGCCAACCTCGCTCAACAGTTGAAAATACCTTTTTTATTTATATTTTTTCAAGAACATAACCACAAAACACTAGAAGATGAGTAAAATCGGTAGTGTTTACAAGTAGAACGCGTATATTTAGTGCGTATTTATTACATACGACAGAACAAATACTCGTCTGTGTTATATATACGTAAATTACCATTTGCTTCCATCATATAATCAAAATGTTTTGTTAGATCTGTTCGTTTGAAAATAAAATGCACGTAGGCGTAATTCTACCCGTGAACGAGCGCCAAAGCGATTCGACTCGATGTATATCGAATCGTACGTGTAATGATAATCTTTTTACCTTGCTACCAATCGGTT
This sequence comes from Clitarchus hookeri, assembly GCA_002778355.1. NCBI lineage: Eukaryota > Metazoa > Arthropoda > Insecta > Phasmatodea > Phasmatidae > Clitarchus > Clitarchus hookeri. The sequence goes on along the minus strand of NQII01005726.1, from coordinate 112,253 downwards.
TATGAATCGTTCTCGTGACGTAAACTTTGGTTTAGTCAACAACGTGATCACAACACAAATAGTTCTGTGTATTTTACTACACGTCTTCTGGAAAGGCTCAACTCAAACCACCGCCTTTGATTTTACAAATTATTAATAAAATATATTTCATTAATGCTAATAGTAATAACTTTCTGTGCAATATACTGTGTACAAAGAGTTGAAGCGGCCTTTCTCAGCACGAGTGTACGGTAGAAAACATGTCTTACGTCGTGTTTCAAAGCCATGCCTGTGGACAATACCCAAAGACACTGGTTCCCAGTTAATTCTACCGATATGTAATTAGCATTAGCTTAATAATCCAATCAGAACCAGCCTACTCTTGTGCACATAACGCGNTTAATTCTACCGATATGTAATTAGCATTAGCTTAATAATCCAATCAGAACCAGCCTACTCTTGTGCACATAACGCGCGTGAAAGTTATTTTTGACCGTTACTGCGCAAAGCGAGTTTCAACAGCCAATGATTTTCCTTAAGGGAACCGATTCTCAATCCCAGTAATTGGCCTACATAATGATTGGTTCATATTATTAATCACAAGACCAATTCAATCGCTCCTTAGTTGTGACAATGAAACAAGTGTTGTGTCGACTCTATCCTTTCAGTTTCAAATAAATATTTACTTTTAGGTGTTGTAACGAACACGATTTTTGTTCGGCACTTTACAAATACCAGCATGATGCTCAGTCATATATCGGAACCAATAACATCTTGCATGCGCTTCGTGTTACTAAAAGCAGTTGCTTATGAGATTGAAACCTGTATGCCACGATAAAGGTTTGTGTACACGCTCGGGCGGTAGCAACCATGATACCTGCCACACGAGCCTGCAGATAAGCCATTTATCCAGTGTTGTTTGGAATAACCAATCTGAAAATACTTGTTGCCGCCCAATTAAAGACAAATACGTGTTTTATGATTTCACTGCAGCGAGTGTGATTCAGGAACTATCTTCACTTACAACTTCAGCATTATGCATTTACGCAGAGAACCTAATCGTTTTGTTGTTATAATTGGATCTTTATGTTAAATGAAGACGAAAATTTACCATGATTTTCACACAATGCTGTTTTAGAATCAGTTAACGTTTGTGTGTTTGTTTTGCTTAGAATTTATTCGTGTTTAATAGTATTATCGCTATTTCTAAAAACAGAATAAACCAAATGACTATAACTTTTACCTTGATAGACAAACATTTCAACTCTGGAGGAAGTATTCCCTCGATAATAGCGCATTGCGAATTACGGAAACGTCCATCTAAACGTCCAACACACGGCCAGAAGCTCCTCAGAACCATCCGTACATGCGGCTATGCAGGCCCGCATGGAATCGTCCAAGGAATCTTCCATCGTGGTTTACAGGCTTTAGTAATNTTAATTCTACCGATATGTAATTAGCATTAGCTTAATAATCCAATCAGAACCAGCCTACTCTTGTGCACATAACGCGAGTGAAAGCTATTTTTGACCGTTACTGCGCAAAGCGAGTTTCAACAGCCAATGATTTTCCTTAAGGGAACCGATTCTCAAACCCAGTAATTGGCCTAGATAATGATTGGTTCATATTATTAATTACAAGACCAATTTAATCGCTCCTCAGTTGTGACAATGAAGCAAGTGTTGTGTCGACTCTATCCTTTAAGTTTCAAATAAATATTTACTTTTAGGTGTTGTAACGAACACGATTTTTGTTCGGCACTTTACAAATACCAGCATGATGCTCAGTCATATATCGGAACCAATAACATCTTGCATGCGCTTCGTGTTACTAACAGCAGTTATTTATGAGATGGAAACCTGTATGCCACGATAAAGGTTTGTGTACAAGCTCGGGCGGTAGCAACCATGATACCTGTCACACGAGCCTGCAGACAAGCCATTTATCCAGTGTTGTTTGGAATAACCAATCCGAAAATACTTTTTGCCGCCCAATTAAAGACAAATACGTGTTTTATGATTTCACTGCAGCGAGTGTGATTCAGGAACTATCTTCACTTACAACTTCAGCATTATGCATTTACGCAGAGAACCTAATCGTTTTGTGGTTATAATTGGATCTTTATGTTAAATGAAGACGAAAATTTACCATGATTTTCACACAATGCTGTTTTAGAATCAGTTAACGTTTGTGTGTTTGTTTTGCTTAGAATTTATTCGTGTTTAATAGTATTATCGCTATTTCTAAATACAGAAAAAACCAAATGACTATTACTTTTACCTTGATAGACAAAAATTTCAACTCTGGAGGAAGTATTCCCTCGATAATAGCGCATTGCATATTACGGAAACGTCCATCTAAACGTCCAACAGACGGCCAGAACCTCCTCAGAACCACCCGTACATGCGGCTATGCAGGCCCGCATGGAATCGTCCAAGGAATCTTCCATCGTGGTTTACAGGCTTTAGTAATNCCCGTACATGCGGCTATGCAGGCCCGCATGGAATCGTCCAAGGAATCTTCCATCGTGGTTTACAGGCTTTAGTAATGTAGCCTCAGCGACGAGCGGCACCTTCCACAAGTCAGCGAATTTCCTCATGGACGATCTTTTGTTTTGTGCACACAGCAGGCCAATAACGCCGCTTCTTGTTATACAAGATACAGGACGACGATACGCCATAACTGCAAAAACTGAAACCGCAAATCAATACGCATCTGAAAGCGTAAAGTTTCCAGTGATTAGTATAGTATTTCAGTGAGTGATATAAGTGTTTCGGATTAAGGAATCTTGCCCGCAGATATTTCGTGCGGTCGAGGCCTCGAAATGCCTGAGCTCTTAGGGGTGATTCTCGGTCACTAACCATTTACCTCTTCGCCTCTACGCCTCGCCCAAATGGAGTGCTGTCTTTCCGTCGGCGACTTCAAACGGTGATCTTATACGTTTGTGGCACGGCACGCTAGTAAAAATGATAGAGTGTAAATGAAGAGATTTGATCGGCTCTTGACAGCGAGGTCTTGAGAGCCGTTGAAGGGGGTTGAGGTGAGTATGTGGCAGCGCCGGAAAGAAAGATCGAGGGAAACGAGAGCTACCCGAGGTAAACCCTCGACCAGCGGCGTCGTCCGGCACGATTCCCACAAGCTAATACCCAGTAGTGACCCCTAGAGAGTAAACCCAATTCGCCTTGGTGGGAGGTGAGCAGGCTAACCGCTCAGCTACCGCGGTCCCTCGAAGATGGAAGGGGTAATAGTTGTCTCAAGATCGCGCGTGAAGCTGGATGTCTGCCAGAAGGTTTGGACGGCCAACTGAGGAACAGGTAAACCTAGGACGCGGTCCCAGGCGGCCTTGAGGCGCCCCCCGGGTCTGGACCAGGAGGCTGCATATAGCAGGCGGGCGGCGAGTCGCGCACTCCAGTCGCAAGGTCATGTTTCCAGCGGAGAACACGCTGCTCCAGCCGCCGTCGCCGGCCACGGCTATGCGCATGCGCGACAAGCAGAGCGGGGACCCGGACACCATCCGCCAGCACGTGCAGCATCTCAAGGAGTGGCTGGCCAAGCAGCCGCACCTGCCCGCCGTCGACGGTGAGTGCCCCGACGTCGACTTATTTCCTAGCCTTTCCTATTTGAAAGTGTTAAGTGAGAACCCGAGGTAGGGACGGGAGTTAAGTGCGTCTCAGGGCTAAGCCTCATACCCGTAACAGGGAAATAATTCATGCAAGAAGACATGCAACGCGGTAGAGAGGGATCGGGCAGCCATTGCCGCTATTAGGGCCATGACTACCTCTCTGAGTGTACTTATAGCTAAGCCTGTATAAGAAGAGAAAGTTGGAAAACTGGCACACATACCATAAAAACACTACAAACTAGCAATAATTTTTATTGCATGCAATACAGAAACGCTACGGGATTAGTAGATAAGGAATCATTATCTTCCTTAGTAGGTGGTGTAAAACTAAAAGTGAGGGGGTGGGACCCTGATTTCATTTTCGCTGGCTTAACCAGAGTAATGTCATAAGGTAAACCACTTAAGAGTACAGAAATGACACAACCACTGACACCGCAAATTCCAGCCACAAACGCCAGCGAAATGGCGTCACTGACAGGCAATACGTTGGAACGCCGTTCGCCAAAACAGCTCCTAGTAACCTACTTACCAGCAGTCAGTCGGTGCCAACCAGACACGAGTCCCATTCCCAGAGCTTCTCGCAGCCAATCAGAGAATAGGTACAGCAACATCAAAGGAACCGCCAGGCCACTTCGTGTCTGCGTGCTTATCTACTCTGTAGCATCGCGTGAGGTCTCTTCGGCAGCGGGGGTTGTTAGAGGCGCGTCATGTAGGNCTGCGTGCTTATCTACTCTGTAGCATCGCGTGAGGTCTCTTCGGCAGCGGGGGTTGTTAGAGGCGCGTCATGTAGGTCGGGCAACAGCGAACGGAGAATGCAGCAGCCACTGCCGCTCGGGATTCACTTGGAATGTTTTCGGAAAGCCATCAAAAACATAATTCACAATGGTCAGACAGGGTATCAAACACGAGTTCACTCCGTAAGCGAGGCCATTGTGTGACCATTGTGTCGCCTACCGCTCGATGTGAGTCGAGTTAGGTGTTTTGCTTGCACGACTGTGCATTGAAATAAGACGGTGCCTCAAAGACGACGGTGGGTTTCAAACTACCGGTTTGAAGGATCGGTTTTGGGTTTGGAGTTTAACGCCCCACAGCTACGTCCAGAAAGCCTAACGACGACTGGGATTGAAGCATGCTTAAAGTAGAAAGCTCCTTATTCGCGCTGAAACATATGTTTGCTCCAAAAACTGCTTGGTATTCTGTGTCTCAACAAATACTTAGTATATGTTCTAAGGAAAAATTCCCATTCCTGAAACGAATTTGATTTACTTTATCTAACCAAATATTAATTTGAGTCGAAAGGATCATATTACTTGTTTAGTGAAGTCCTTGTTTAGAATATACATTTGGTGGAACCTGTTACATAACTCCTTACCTTATATTATGAAGTATTTTTGTTTGCAATAAATGTTTCTCTGAATGCGATGCGCGACTACCAAAATTCTATGGTTTGAAATATTCTAAAGCGACACGAAAATACAAGTTCGACAGATAGGCTTTTCAATTCCGTTGCAATGTGATGCCATTCTTCTTTGGTTGTGTTGTAAGTATATACGACCTTATTATATATACGGTCTTATTATATAATTTATGTGTTGGCGTACGTGATTGAAACATGGGTCCAGCGATACCATAGCAATTAAATGACTTTATAATTTCAAAATATGCAAGAGATTGCATTATATGCATTGGTATACAAATTATGTGGCTAATTATTACAGGGAACACTTTGTATCGTCCTAACGAGTGCCTTTAGGCGATATTGCAGCCTCAAATCCTCCCAGTTTGTATCAGAATTTATTTGAATTTATTCTTGAATATAATGAATAGCTCTTTGATGCTTTGAAATAGGTTCCGTGGGGCAATCAATGTTACAACTCACTTCAAAGATCATTCCAGTTTGTTCACTCTCATCTCTTCAGACCACTCTGTTTCAGCCTTTGCTTTAAGGATGATTGCATTATCATACTTAAATTAATTGGGCATTTCCGAATTCTTTCCGTAGTAAAGGTATAGCTGAATTATTGAAAATAAACATTTTTTCTTCTCTGCATTTTTGGATTAAGACACCAGGAAACTATGGAAAAACATATGCTGAAATGATTCCACTTATCTGAATTTTACAATGTAAAGAGCAAATACTGGCGCCAGAAATTCACGACACCCACTCAGGTTCATCATATCAATGCACCAGAGTAAAGTGAATTGCTGAGCAATGTAAATTTAGCGCTATTTTCTAGCACAATGCTGGATTCAAATTATACGCTCATTTGACTTCTGACATTGCCTAACAATCTGCACGGTGCGCCCAGACGGATTCTCAAGCTAGTAATCAAAGATCAACAGAAGAGTGACCAATCACCTTTAGCGAACTCACCCAAATAAGTAACCGCATGTTCCTCATAAATCAACGGTTTTTTTTTTCAAATAGGTGTAGGAAAATTAAGCCTAAACCATCAGCAAACATTAACGCGAATTCTGCATGTCTCCAGTAATTTCTCACTCTCATGACGCTCTCCCATTGTTCAAGACTCCAACAGTGACTGTCTTTGTACCACTGGAAACAGTGGCGGCATTCTATGCAGTGACTATCGGCTTATTAGCAGCAGTTTGTTCATTAAATCCAAGTGAAACCATTTCCCAGTGAATAGAGCTATCAATAGCACTGATAGAAAATTTCTTCCTCCCGTTTGTGATGAAGCCCTAACCACAAGTCTGCATTTTTAACGGTCTCCATATACGAATGTTTTAAGCTTACCTGTCCCTGTGTTGACGTCCTTTATCCTTCACTTTACTATTTCACCCCTACATCCCCCATTCCTGCAAAATTTTAAGGATTGTGTCGTTATAATATGCCTGAGGGGTGTATCCAAGTTCGTGATGGATATNATCCAAGTTCGTGACGGATATAAGTCTTAATAAATAAATAAAAAAACTAAATTTTATTTTTAATTTACTCTAAAAGCTATTACTTACATCATTAATCTATCTATCTCCAATATAAATTTTTAATTCTAAGTGAGTGCAATAATAAATGTCTATTTCAACTCTAATTAACAACCTTCCTAATTTGTATATATGTTTGTAGTAAATTAATGAATACTAATCATTACACCCGTACAAACCATCGCCATATTTCACTCACGCAGCCAATCCAATAGTACAGCCTGCCAATCGTGCCCTTCACTGCTCTGATTTTCACAGTTTCATACTTCCCTCCCGCTGGTAACTTCTGGCGCTACTCGTTTCTCTCCTCGCTGGTCGTCTCTCGCTTAAAATTGCACGATCGCCCAGACTCCCGACGCTCATAAACTCTCCACACATCCACTCATGAACTCCCGGCTCGGACGCCCGTCGCACTTTTATACTAGCTGACCTTGAACTGGAAAGTTCTACCCACCCCGAGTCATGCTGAGAGTAACTAGGGCATTAATAATCTAGAAATTTCTTCAGATAAATGCAGAAATTATATCCGCTGAAGTTCAGGAGCGCGTGCCACAAAGGAATTATCGTGGTGGCATGCTTTTCGTAACAAGATATGTGGGTCTTGGATTGTCGCTCGCCTGTCAGTCAAACATCCCTTGTGCCTCACTGCCCGATATCATACATCTATGTCCTCCTCTTTCGCTCGCTCGCGCGTGACGGGCCAAGGCCAACGCAGACTAGCGACACATAACACTGTGATCAAATCTGTGGGCACAAACGGTCATGCCTCATCCAACATCACTCATGTATCGTTATGTTCATTCTTACGGCCGTAGCTGCTACACACAACGTTTTGTTTAATGTAATTTTACAGGAAGTAATGTTGGTTGATTAATGACCTTAATGGAGTATAGATATTATGTGTATATTATGTAAATATGTGTATACATATCAAACATTTTGAACTGACTACGTTTGTTGTGTTCAGGGATCGCAATCAAATGGCAAAATATTGAATTATGTAGCGCCATGTACCGTCGAGGATATTAACTACCTGCTGCCGCGTGTCCCCACGTCAAGAAATCCATCTTTATTAAATACATGGTTGTGAAACTGTTGCCATTTACAAAAAGACAATAAATTTATTGCAATGTATTACACAGAAAGTCCCAAACAGTAGCTAGCACTATTGCACTGGTAGCTTGGCAAACTTTTGTTCTATAGAATACGTTTAGGTATGTTTCACACTGTAATCTACAAATTAAATGCTGTTGCCAATGTATTTGTGCATGATAAGCGGATGGAATGAGTCAAAATATAAAAAGTTGAAAATTCATTTAACGCGCAGAAAATGGATACTAAAACGTTAGTGAGCACTGGAGCATTATTAGAAAAAGTAACAAAGAAATAAGTGTCGGAAAATAAATATAAGTTTCTTTTAAAGAAGGTTTCCCTTTTTATCATAATAAAGGAAGAACCTTTTAAATATTTCGCAATGTATCCATATGGATCCATAGATGAATATGACTCAGCATTCGAAAAACCAGTAAAGGTAGGCCTTCATTTTCTCTCATTGGATTACAAAAGAATGGCCCAATGGCAGAGGAGCACTACATCCATCAAAGATCAAGGGTTTAGAGAAACACTAGGAGTATGTTCCTCCAAAATACCAACAGTTTTACACAGAACTGGCACTAGCCACTTCGTGGGAAACTCCAAAGAAATCTATTTCCCAGTGGCTGTGGTTTAGATTAAAGTAATATGAGAATCGATAGTCATCCCGCTTATGTTTGAAACATGTTACCAACGTATTACTCTTTGATATAATAAAGGATCTGTATTACGAGAAAGCGCTTTCGAAATTCGCCTTACGTACTGGCGTTTTTTTTTCTACGTGAATGCAAATGTCTTGTTTTCACCATTTTAATATAAATCTTATGGTTAGCCCGTTTTTGCGAGCACCCATTCATTAAAGTGCACAAATAAAGCTGCAGCCTTCCAGAAGGCTTCCAGTTCGTAACGACCTAACGTGAGAGTGTTGTGCCGCAGTCACGTTAAGTCTGACGGAACGTCGAGTGCTGGAACTCTAACGTGCTCCTGAGGAATTCCGTCGGTAAATAAAGGTGAGTGTGTTTACAATACTCTGGCGGATCTCTACCTTAAGGACTTCCCTCGTCCACACGCCCCTCAACGCTTCACTGCACGCACGGAGAGCGTGAATTCCGAAGGTCAGCTGCTCGGAGATTCTCGTGCCATCTCGTTGAATTAGCATGACTGGTTTCGAGATCAGTTTTTCTGAAAAAACCTTTCGTGGCGAAGAATGTTACGAACGTCCGCAGTTTTCCTTTGCGAGGACACGGCTTTGCCCGTCCAAGAAACAAAGGAAGTTTTAGAATTACGGCTCGACAACCAACGATCAACGTACCCGAGTGAATTCAATAGATGAAATAATAGTCACTGGAGGTCAGTTAAGAGGTTGTTACATACAGAACAGTCAGGAGATTCAAAGGAAAATCAGTGTTACGTTGTCGTATCCGTTTTCATAATTGGAGATACAAAAATACAAATTAATTTTTCCCGTACATTCTTGCATGACATTGAGACTTTATATTTATGTACACAATAAATTGCACGAAGAACTTTCGTCGATATAAAAGTAGTTAAATTTGTTTATAATCCACAAAAATAATTTGCAGTTGTGCATGAATGAACTGTAAATAATATGTTCGCAAGGTGACCGTCCTACACGTTACTCTGTGCGTTTAATTAGAAATTAGCGAAAAAAAAAACGCTTTGGAAAACGAATAATAGTATATACTTCGGTAAATAAATTTGCAAAGTAAATTGTCCACTTGTATCTACCATTTTCCAACGCCCTGAAACGACCTTCACTGAAGTTTAGCCTCCGTAGCAATTAGTAAGCTGCAACTGATTTCAAGTAGAGCTATTTTCACTTATTATCAGTGATTTCACTTCATTTTANGTAGCAATTAGTAAGCTGCAACTGATTTCAAGTAGAGCTATTTTCACTTATTATCAGTGATTTCACTTCATTTTAACTTTTTAAGTTTTAGAGTATGCATGCGCAATTCTTATCCAAATAGAAATACAAGACAAAGCAACTTACATGGCTAGAAGATACGAAACTTAAATAATTTGAAACAATTACATATTTTCTTAAAATATTATGACACAATTGGGAATCTGTATTTTGTAACTAAGGCTTCCGTCAGGGTAGAGAGAGAGCGTAGTTCGACCCATTACGGCCCACATTAATTTACCGTGTTGGTGTTTCAAATAGAAAAAAAGTTTGAGGAATGCTGTACTCAAGTTAAAACATCAAATATCCCGTCAACACAGCCAAAGACCTGTACGCTTTTGTTCTACACTAAAGATATGAACCATGTCGCGTTATAGAGCAATAGCTCGGTTTACGAATCAAACAGTGAGAGGAAACTCTCGCAGTGTGCGGTGCCAGCAAAATACAACATTCCTCTATATAACNTGTTTACGAATCAAACAGTGAGAGGAAACTCTCGCAGTGTGCGGTGCCAGCAAAATACAACATTCCTCTATATAACGAAGACAGGTATGTGCACCGGGTGGGAACGCTTAAGAGAGAAGTGGAAGCGTGTCTACTGCATGGCGAAGTCCAGTGATGACGCGGCCACACTTGCCGATTATACTCAGTTCCTTACATTCGAGGCACAGTGTCAGTGCTGTTGGAAATCAGTCGTACTGGGGATTTGATGCGAAACATTACCAGACCTGCCACCACGCTACGCTAGTGTTGCACCAAGCAGCGCGTGCCCACTAATCATACACTAGTATAATTTTGAATGAACTAATAACCACAGTGAATAATCAATGTCTAATTATAAATACCTCTAACAATNATACACTAGTATAATTTTGAATGAACTAATAACCACAGTGAATAATCAATGTCTAATTATAAATACCTCTAACAATGTATTGCTCTTTCTTACAACGAAGATTTTAATATTGTATGCAAAACGCAAGTTAACGTGTCTCTACTTTGACTTAACCGCATCATTGGCTGTTCCCCTTATGGTCTTTCGAATTTGAACCGACTTTATATGTGTGCAAACAATTAAAAGTAAATTTAATACATCAACCCAAATATTTGAAACGCTTTCTTCTATATTTTTCTAAAAGGTTAAATGAAAATTACTAAGTGGCTGAGCGATAATTTTCTTAACTCAGCTCTTAATACTGCTCCCCTTATTCTACATATATACATATTGGTAACTGAGATTTTATAAATGAACCTCATAATAGTTATATATGCTATTTTATTTCAGGTATATAACAAAAAAGTAATTAATATTTTTATTTATTTATTTACATGAAATTATTTACGCAATTTTCTAGCAATACTGTGAAGTTTTGGGTTTTATTACAGTAATCAATTACTTTGTTTGTTTTCAGAATTTCCAAAAAAAAAAATATCTTATACTTCTAAAACGTGTTTGTTGATTTTTCACGGAACTATTTTTAGTGTTGTTTTTATGTACGTAAAAAAGTAATTTGCAATAGAAAAATATAATTTAACTAGATATTATTAGGCTGGGCGCTGTATCTCCTTTTTCTAAAGTGATAACTTAAAGACGCTGGTTACTTAAGAAAACGCAACATTAAAAAATATTTAATTACATTATACTATTTTTATTGAAAAGATCGGACAAACTTAATAGTTTAAATATGTAGGCGAGATGTTTANACATTATACTATTTTTATTGAAAAGATCGGACAAACTTAATAGTTTAAATATGTAGGCGAGATGTTTATGTTTTTATATAAGGTATTTGCAAATTTTTACGCAAAANACAAACTTAATAGTTTAAATATGTAGGCGAGATGTTTATGTTTTTATATAAGGTATTTGCAAATTTTTACGCAAAAAGAGGCAAAAGTTCAAATAAATTACGGTTACTACAAAATCGCAAGTATTATTACTTAATATATCTTGTTCGATTATAGAAAATAATTATTTCAAATTTCGTGATTTCATATATTGACAGCACCTACTTGAAAAACTTGTAATGTTATGTTAATTCCCTTAACTGATCCACCATTTGTTTTACGTGACCTTAAAGAGTGTACCTAGGCCAGTTATCAACACGCAGAAAACGAACGAAGGTCCATTAAAAGCCACCCCACTTTGGCAGCCAGCATTCTGTAGACAATTAAGAAAACTTTGAATGAAGACTCTATGCGATTCAATTCTCATTTTTTCGGACGCGAAATAATTATGGAACCGAATATATCAGGAATTCAGTTTGTAGGAAAGCGTGACTTCAGTCAAGTGTTCGTTTTAGTTAAGCTGTCTGTTATTCCACTCATTACAAGGTACGCCTTGAAGTGCTCTCAGGCAAGAACATGCCTGTAAAACAAGAAGCGAATTCCTTGCAACAAGTCGGGAGTAAAATTTGATACGCACAGAGGTAGCAGCAGGTAGTTACTTGCAGCTCACAATTTATAGATTCTCGTGGATTCTGCAAGAAAATTATCATCGGGCATAGCCGAAAGACCATTGATTTTTTGCGACATATTTCTCTCCATTTAATAACATATGCTTTATATTTCTGCACTCAAAAGCTGAGTCAGTAATTTCAATTAGTGGAAATTTTCTTAATAATGCTTCAATTAAAGTGCGTTTTGTAAATGTCGAATCCGTAGAACGCAGTGAGGCTGTAGATACAGCAGACATTCCTCTTTTACCAGTGAATACCAATACTTTAAAACAACCAGTAGAACTTTACTGACACCAGTGGAGGAATTTCAAAAGATCTGTAGTCGAACCCGCTGATTTTCAGCAGTTTCGTCAGCTTTTATTTCGGAGTGTACGTGCCTGCCCTGCCATCATGGCAAAAGCCGACTAAGCCAATGTTGTAATGTGCAGATGACTCGTTCCTGGAGAATTTCCTGTGCGGCTGCAAGAACAGACTGCCCAGGTGCAAAGAAGTCCTCGATATGTACTACACCGTAAGGGCGGCTGTGCCGGAATTCTTCAAAGACAGAGATGCGACAAACGAAAGCTTGAAATCTACGCAGAAAGTAATGTAAGTATCTGCATTTAAAACCGTTTCAATCAATTAGTCAAAATACCAGACGAATATCTAATTAAGTAAATGGCATTTTAAAAAAACTCCATTTTATTTGGTTATTTTATTTTCCTTATATATTTCAGGGATAAAATACTAACAAATTAAAAGTTAACTTTGAAAAACAGTTTCTATTTTAACTGTTTTAACTTGACTACATGAAAAAGTAATAATGGTGGGCCAAAAAATACCTTTGACAGTTTTCGGTTTCGAGAGACATGTAATGATGCGATATGAAATGAAATAGTGCCTCAATTTTTCGGAAATAGGGGAATTGGCTTTGGAATTCATCTTTGAGTTTTGATGACGTTTTGTGATTTTCTCGTAGCCTGTGCAACGATAAAATATTTTTTCTTTCGGAGAAAAGTGGTTTTATCCTAATTCTCAATCACCTTAGAATGTACCTCAACAAGCAAAATGTGCTTCGTTACCTATGTTAATTTAACACAACTTGTCATATTTTTTCTATCTTCTAACATCCCTAGAAGTTTGAATATAAATTTGGTTATGTCCAGTATGTATGTGTAGCTGAAGGACGTCAAGATGGAGATATAGATAACCGTAGTGTCCTCGCACTTTCAGAATCGAACNATATGTATGTGTAGCTGAAGGACGTCAAGATGGAGATATAGATAACCGTAGTGTCCTCGCACTTTCAGAATCGAACCCTTGAAAAAATCATCCTATATATGACGTGTTTGGTTGTTTCTTAAATATGTCAGTTATTACGAACGTTTTATGTTTCAGTTAACATTAAAGTATCTTACTTTTGGGTTCATAGAACTTTTGCTTTTGTTTGACCTATAAAATATAATATTTCATTTAAAGCAATATGAGTGAAATCAGGTAGTAAAAAGGTAAGTTGGTAATGCTTAGTAGGGTAAAGTTATCATGGGAAATACTAAACTGAGTGCGAAAAAATACGGTNAAAAAGGTAAGTTGGTAATGCTTAGTAGGGTAAAGTTATCATGGGAAATACTAAACTGAGTGCGAAAAAATACGGTGCGATGTCAGATTGGTGTAATATTCTTAATTTGTTCATTATAGTCCTTTCATGGTTACTTCAAACTTTTCTGAAGCCCTGCCAAAGCAATACGTCCAGGTTATTCCTCCATTTCATAGAAAAAAATGTTTATAAAAATCTATAAAATTCCATCCAAAGGATAACGCACAGCATTCGTACGCTCTGATTGTAATAATATTTTGCATGAAAACTATTTTTTAATAAGCATTGCCGAAAACAATTTTTCTCAATTTTATTCCTATGAATTTTAAACAACATATTATAATTTATAAATGAAATATAAGTAAAAGTTTAATTTAAGGAAAATTAAGGTACATTTATGTTAACAGAGGTATAAAAAGCCTTTGATGAGAGATGCATTTGGCAAACAACCAAACAGGTCATACATGGGGTATTTTTTCAATGGTTTGACTCAAAAAAAGTTTACTGGACAAAATATTTTATTTAATCTAACAAAACTTGTTTGGCCCAACCAAACCAGTTGTTGGCATAGGGGAAATAAAATAATTCGTTCTTGAAATCAAATTAAAAAAGACAAGAATAAACCAACGGGCCTTGATTCTAAACCAACCAGTAACAAAATATCTGTTTAGCTATACGAACACTAAAACTTTATTGATAATATAATAAAGATAAGCCCAGCCGAGATCCGAACCAAGCTCGTTCTCAAGCATTTCCTATAAAGGCAATCAAATTAGTGGCCAAACAAAAATCTACAGTTTATTCAACTAAATATGTTGTTGGTAGTATAGTTTTTTGCTCCACACACAGGCTTTATTTATTAAATAAAATATTTTGATGGATTAGCGAAGTTAATTTTAATGGTTTTAAAATTTTGTTTACTCAACAAAATATTTTGTTGGGGAAACTAAATATATTTTGGGCCCTGTGCGAGCGATTGTTTTGTTGCTGTGGAACAAACCTTTCTCTCTCGATATGGGAAAATCGCGGATAGAATATCTAGGGACANTTGATATGGGAAAATCGCGGATAGAATATCTAGGGACACCTGATTTTCGCGAAAAGCATTCACGACCAGTTGTATTTCTTGACACTTTAACTCCGATCCCCGTTCGTGATTGGATGGTTACCGTGTTAACGCGTGCTATGTGTCTNTTGTTGGGGAAACTAAATATATTTTGGGCCCTGTGCGAGCGATTGTTTTGTTGCTGTGGAACAAACCTTTCTCTCTCGATATGGGAAAATTGCGGATAGAATATCTAGGGACACCTGATTTTCGCGAAAAGCATTCACGACCAGATGTATTTCTTGACACTTTAACTCCGATCCCCGTTCGTGATTGGATGGTTACCGTGTTAACGCGTGCTATGTGTCTNTTGTATTTCTTGACACTTTAACTCCGATCCCCGTTCGTGATTGGATGGTTACCGTGTTAACGCGTGCTATGTGTCTGCACGCTAATCACGGACGTACAGTACTGGAGTTGCCTGATTCTGATTGGCCAGTCAAGTGGGATAGATGTCTACTCACAAAGACATGCCACCGACAAGCGAAAGAAAATTACTATACGGTCCGTAGTGTGTTGAAATCTAGCGTGTGCTTAAATATTTTCGCGAAAGTCGAGTGTCCCTAACTGCATGCTTTACGGTGTCAGAGGAATGAACTGAATGTAGAAGAGGGCTTGGAAGAGCTGTGTATAGCGTAAGTAGGAATGATGGGACTGTGACGTGTTGGCGTGCAGGAACATGGCGCTGTTGCCGCGGTTCACGCCGGAGGGCTACCGCATCGTCGTGCTCAGCTTGTGCGACGTGGACCCGGCTCTCTTCGACGCGGAGCTGTCCGTCAAGAGGGCCTTCATGTGCATCGACAGCCGGCTGAGGAAGGAAGGCAGCCACGGTGACGTCCACGTGTACGACGCCAGTGGCGTCACCTGGACGCACCTCACCAAGTACACTCCTTCACTCGTCAAGAAGCTGCTGGTCTGCCTGCAGGTCAGTCCATCCCCTGCGTCGGATTGGAAAGGCCTTATCAACTGTGTTATGCCTGAAGGCTTATCAGGAGACGGCTTGCAAACTAACTTATATCCTTACTTAAACTAACACCCATGCCTTGCCTGGGATACGAACCCAGAACCTACCGCACCTAGGACAAGCGGCGCACCTACTGACCGCGCCACGGCAGGTCGGACCCTATTGATTAAAATATTTGAAAAATCACCGCATATATCACGTGCATGGTGATATATGTGCATCACAAGAGTTGTATACTTGTATTGAAATAAAAGTGCCTTATTTCTAGTTAAATATTGACTTCTTAATATCAATGCAACTTTTTTGTTTTCTATAAATATAGGTAATTCAAATTAAATTCCTCCTCGAAGTGGATCATATTTATTATAATAATATCTTATCTTAAAAATGTTTTGGCCGATTGTCAGCACACACTCGTGAATAAAATGGAAATGTATCTATAAATTGTAATATTTCATTTATAANTGTTTTGGCCGATTGTCAGCACACACTCGTGAATAAAATGGAAATGTATCTATAAATTGTAATATTTCATTTATAACACTGGTCAACATGATTTTTTTTCACAATGAAACTGAATAGCGACCATAGTCCGGTTGTTTATGCTGAATTCAAATATGTAATCAGATTTATTCCATCAGGCATAGTTTTCTTGTGACAGCCNCTAGTCCGGTTGTTTATGCTGAATTCAAATATGTAATCAGATTTATTCCATCAGGCATAGTTTTCTTGTGACAGCCATTTCACGCAATATACTTCTGTATGACGCTACTCGCTCCCTGTGAGATACAGGGTGGGTCGTAGGGTACGAGTAACCTCTCTGGCGCAGACTACGGGTGCTTTGGATGTCGAGGGTTGGAACCTCGGGCAATGTTTTGTCCGCTTTCCTTCTGTGGCCGAAAGAGCAAAGCTTAGTCGGGGACGAATTTGTTTGGAGGCAGGTTGTACTCTTTCTTACCAAGACGACTGTTATCCTCTGCGCCGGGGAGAGGCGGGGGGAAGCAATAACTTGGTCTCTCAGTGTATTAATAAAGAAGTATATATCAGGAAACAAAAATACACACACTGTCCGAATCTGTACCCAGCAAGTTGGGAACCTTAAGGGCGCATCAGATACCAAAATGCTCACGGATTTTAATGTGGTGGACGTTAGGCGTCGGGGACTCAAAGGCTGCTTGAGCGACGAACGCTGGCACTTAGCTGTATCTGACTAGGAGTTTTCCCACGCGTCTTGATTCGGCGTTTTGCCATGCGTCNGGCACTTAGCTGTATCTGACTAGGAGTTTTCCCACGCGTCTTGATTCGGCGTTTTGCCATGCGTCTTGAATCGGCGGTGACACCGCTAGACGCCCTCTGTCTTTTGCCACGAGTCTCACTCGGGGCGCCTCATCGACACCTCTAGACGCCTTCTGCCTTTTCCCACGCGTCTCGACTCTGAGGATCGCTACTACACCGCTAGACGCCTTCTGCGTTTTCTCACGCGTCTCGACTGCCTGTCAAATATGGCATTGTTTTAGTAAGCAGATGGCCAGTAGCAAGTATTGAAATTGTAGTGAGCCTGGCATCTCATGTAGTAGTTTTCTGCTGTATTTTATTTTATTTGTAAGTTTTATGAGTTTTATAAACGTTTAAAAATGGCAAGAAAGTGTTTAAATCAACCTAACAATTTCTGCTACGTGTGTGGTGAACTGACCTTGAAGTTTCAGAAGCGAAATTTCACACCACTTGTGAAAAAATGTTAGGGGCTTTATTTTGGGAGTAAAGCTGGTGATTTCGATAAAGACTGGGCCCCAAATATATGATGTGTATCATGTTTTAGGCTTCTCACTGGATGGAAAATGGTTACTCATGATATGCCGTTTTCAATCCCTATGATTTAGAGGGAACAGAAGGACCATTTAACTGACTTTTATTTCTGCTTAACAAACATCAAAGGAATAATACCAAAACAAAATATACAGTAAGGTATCCCAATTTGGCTTCTGCAATGAGACCTGTGCCACATAGTGAAGAGTATCCTGTATCAAAGTGTCCAGATTTGATGACCTTAAGTGATAACTACGACTCCGACCCAGCTCATACCGAAGACTAAAGAAAGGCGAGAAGTGACCCTACATTTGAAGCAAGAAGTTCATCAGAACCTCACCTTTTAACTCAAGAAGATCTTAATGATCTTATACGGGATTTAAATTTTTCTAAATAGTCGGCTGAACTAATAAGTTCCAGGCTCAGAGGATGGAATCTACTCCAAAAATATACATGGATATGCATTTATCGTAGTAGCGATAGTGATTTCAGTGAATATTTCTCTAAAGAAGGCCATGTAGTTTTTTGTAATAATGTTTGTTCATGAATGGAGGTTCTTGGACATCAACACCAGCCAGATGAGTGGCGATTGTTAAAAGACTCATCAAAAGTTAGTTTGAAGGCTGTACAACTGCATACTTGGAATGAATTACCATCAATATCTGTCGCGCATGCCAGTCATATGAAAGCGACATATGAAAATATGAAATTGTTGGAAGAAAAATTAACTATACCAAATATTACGGGAATATCTGTGTTTTACAACTTAGATACACGAAATTCTGCTTTTTTTTGTGCGAATGGGACAGCAGGGATAGGAAGTCTCACTACTAAACTTGAAACTCTTATTCCTTGGCATAAAAATGTAACAAATACCCCATTAGTGATTCCCGAAAAGGTGTATTTACCGCCCCTGCATATGAAATTGGGGCTTATGAAATTTTTTGTAAAAGCAATGGATAAAAGTTCTGCTGCGTTTATGTATCTAAAATCTAAATTTCCTAAAATAAGCGATGCAAAATTGAAGGAAGGAATATTTATAGGGCCGCAAATAAGATCACTAATATCTGATGATGAACATTTTGAGAAACTGTTACATCCACCGGAAGAAGCAGCGTGGAAATTATTCAAAAATAGAAAACTATAGTGAAATAGTGAGTGATCGTCTGACGTCGTACAAAGGAATGGGCTGCAACATGTCTTGGACTCTCACCTAGACTTCTTCCCTGAAAATCTTGGGGCCATCTCTGATGACCATGGCGAGCGTTTTCATCAGCATATTTCTACTATGGAAAAGAGGTACCAAGGCAAATGGAGTCCAAATATGCTGGCCAACTACTGCTGGACCATGAAGAGAGACGTCCTTAACGCAAAATATTACCGAAAATCATTATATGAAACTTTAAGGTAATCGTTTATTAGCCGTATATTTATGATTTAATGTTTCGTAAGTACTAATTCTTTCAAAACTTTAAATACGTGCCCCAAGAAAACCTTTCCTGATGGAAAAAATCTGAGAACTTATTTGAACTCAGCATGGTAAAGATAGTTAGACTGTGTTTATTTGATCCTTGTGAAACAAAAAACTTTTTTTTGGTTGACCAGTGTAATTATCATGGATAAAACAGGGAGGGGGAAATACACATATTATTGAATAAAACAAAGCTTTTTTGGCACAACCAAATTATAGTCTGTTCACAGTGAAATTGAGCACTTTCGAAATAAACATTTGAAAAATGTCACTGCCCGGACCTGCATATTTTTTAACGGGCATACTGGCTGCCAAGCGACCAGTAAAGTTGATAACGACAGAAAGAAAGTAGTTCCATAACCGACGTTGAATTAAAACTGTAAGGTATACGTTTGTGAATATTCAAATGATTTATTTGACTCTCTATCTTCTTATTACATATAAGAGTAAACAATTAAGACC
This sequence comes from Clitarchus hookeri, assembly GCA_002778355.1. Taxonomy (NCBI): domain Eukaryota; kingdom Metazoa; phylum Arthropoda; class Insecta; order Phasmatodea; family Phasmatidae; genus Clitarchus; species Clitarchus hookeri. Next base: position 92,847 of record NQII01005726.1, on the reverse strand, counting down.
CTTGTAAAATATTTACATTAAAACTATTTTAAAATTCTAACTTCTTTGACGCATTAATAAAGTTATGGAGCTCATGGCAATGTTATATGTACTTGTGGCGAAATACTGCACAACGTGCACACAAGTACATCTTAATCAGAGCTTTCAAAAGTACTATATTTACCGTGGACAGACTTTAATTGTGTTGGGACCATAATATACCANGATCTTAATCAGAGCTTTCAAAAGTACTATATTTACCGTGGACAGACTTTAATTGTGTTGGGACCATAATATACCAATTTGATGAAACGAAATTATTTGGTTGTTCATATTTGGTTGCTCCAAACAAGGATTTAGTTTATTCAACTAAAATTTTGTTTGGATTGATGTACATTAAACAGCTTCGGTTGTTATAAAAAATCTGCCAACGCGATCGAAATTCTTATCTGGACCATGTGCGCCCGAGCGTTACCGCCTTAGCAATCTGAGCTGAAGTAACTTGTGCTGAAATTGGAATGTTTCTAAATTCATACTTTTCAAATACTGGACAACGTGAGGAAATAAATATTTGAACTTTATCAGCATTACTTTTTATATTCCTATTTACAATGTTTATACCATTATTAAGTATAAACAGATGCATCAGCAAAGACCGTTACTATTTAAAATGTCACAAAAATGCAAAAAAACCCTCGAACTGAATTTCGAACGAATGCAACCAAATACGTGGCCAAAAAAATATATACAAGTGATTAAACAAAATATTTTGTTCAAAGTTTCTAATTTCGTTTGTCCAAAAAGAGAGGTTTTGTTTATTGGAAACTGTACTTTGATCAATGAACAAAAATAATTTGTTGCTTTTCAAGTTTTGTTTACCCAACAAAATATTTTGTTGGGGCAACTTAACATATTTTTGGCTACATATACACACATATTTTGTTGGCTGTTCTCTCACTGTAGGTTTGTTGGTAACGCTTAGTAAGAAACGGTTCTCATGCAAAATGTTACTATAGTTAGTGTGCACGAATGTGGCCCGCTGTTCCTTTGCTATAGTTTCGTAGACTCGGTTAAGCTTTGTTTGCTTTGAGGCAAGTATAACATTAGCAGGGCTTCAGAAATGTTTGAAGTAACTTTAAGAGTGGACTTTACACGTGATGTGTGGTAGAGAGAGAGAGCATGCAAGCTGCGCAATAGCAGCAGTGAAAGGCGGTTTTCCCGCTGAAGCTGCCAAAATCATATATTTTTCACTTAAGTTGGAACAAGACGTTATCAAAGACTTAAAATATTTCTGCAGTCTACTTACGGTGTCTTCATAATTTTTTTAATCAAACATTTGAAAAACCTCTCCATTCGTCACATGTTTGGTTGTTTGCTAAATCTGTCATATATCACAAGAATTTTATACTTAATTTAATATCGAAGCTCGTCATTTCTTGTCAAACAATAATCTACCGCTTATATTTTCTCGTAGAGTTATAATATCTTTTCACATTTTAATATAAATTTAAAACGGAGATAAATTGTTATTTTGGTACTGACTAGTTATAAATATTTGCTATATATAATATAATATAATATAATATAAAATGTAAGCAAACAGAGATTTTTTAAAAATTTATTTGTAAATTATACATTTATTAAAAACATAATAAGCTTTTCAGTATACAAAAGCCATTGTTATATATTAAAAAAAACACGTTTTTCTGTCTGTCGAGCGTACAAATTCAGTGCTTTTTGCCCATGATGTTTATTTTTCCTAGAATGTATTAATTTATGTTTACATGGGGCTGATGTTTACATAATGAGTAGTCCGGAAGGAGAATTTAATCATGATTGGACTTTAGTAAACTTCCTAAAGATAAATGGATAGTTTTATTATTTAATTTGTACGTAAATATTATCTCATATCAGGCTGAAAATATAGGAATGGTGAGTCGTTACTACACAAAGTTGGCATTTTCCCAACGCTGCCATGGTGTACGGGAAAATAAAACACCATTTGCTCTTTCTCACAATACGTAAACACTGATGCGGAGAATTTTGAAAATATTTCTTAAAGTACAGACTCCTAGAACGTCGAGAGGAATCTACAAGATTTCGTAAGCAAACATAGAGAAACAAAGAAGCGCAATCGTAAATGACGGTTTCTGCCAAATTTGTGAGCCACTGTTTTTCCATATTGGTGCATTTATTTTGTGTTACATCTTGCNGTAAATGACGGTTTCTGCCAAATTTGTGAGCCACTGTTTTTCCATATTGGTGCATTTATTTTGTGTTACATCTTGCGTCGTTATGGCATAAAAAAATTACGGACTAAGAAATAGCTCGACAAATACACATCACTCAGATAAAGTAATTGTTCACTATATTAGTAATAACATTTTTTATATATTGATATTTCTTACTTTTTCTCTACTGGTTTTAAAAAAAATCGTATANGCTATATTAGTAATAACATTTTTTATATATTGATATTTCTTACTTTTTCTCTACTGGTTTTAAAAAAAATCGTATAATACGATTGGCATACGTAAAGATGATTTATGTTCCACACATTCTAATAACACTAAGACACTTCTCATATCCGTGTCGTTATGCAAACATACGTTAACACGTTTCGTAAAAATTACAATAAATTTTCTTGCCATTACCTCACCTATAGGACCTGAACAGATGAAGAAATGTGTCCCATCTGGGATTTCTTTCATAGACTAAAGATATAGTAGACTTTTTTTTTTGTCTTCTGCTCATATTATTAACGCTGACTCGCTCATCGCCTAATGATCTTTCAAAATCGAGTGTTAAAATAATTACAAATTCTTCTGTTTGTAAGGTTTAGTTTCGCAGTAAATCCAGTCCATTTAGTACTTTTTTGGAATCTATCCTAGTTGCTTTGAACTTCGGTCAGAGGAACAGTAACATAGATTTCAGAGGACTTATAGACATGAACAATTTCCCATCTTAGCGGTATTCATTTAAATAAAAATCCAGTAAAATCTTAGGATCGGAGATTATTTACTTCGCAGATAATAGACATAGACCTACTGCATCCAGTTTTCTCTCTATGTTCCCAACCCCGTGCCTTGTCTTTCTTAAGCTCATTTATTAAAACTAAAAGTTGGTCTGCGAAAAAAAATTCCTGATATCTCCGCAGGCTTCTATGACGTATTTCTGTAAATTCATGGCGTTTCCGAATGCAGCCGTGCTGTAGTGAGATTAAAAACCAGACGATTAAGTGGACAGCTTCCACCTTCAGGGTAGCAGAAAATATTACCTCAGGTGATTATTTTTTTTGTAATCTAATGAAATACAGGCTGATTCTAAAATCATGGGACAAACATTGAGGGGTGGTAGAGCTCACTAAAACAAACATTTATTGTATAGGAATATANCTAAAATCATGGGACAAACATTGAGGGGTGGTAGAGCTCACTAAAACAAACATTTATTGTATAGGAATATATGGGTGGAAGTGACGCGTTGAGGCACAAACACAAAAACATAACACATTAACGGAAACNGCGTGATTGGCTGGCAATGGTGGCGTGCGTGAAATACCCGGCGTATTTGAATCTGTTCGCCAATCACTCCACCGACGCTACCAAGCTTGCATTACTGTCGGTGGTAGCAATTTTGAGCAATTATTATAAACATTGCTGTAAAAAGGCATTTAGCGGCGATGTTGTAAATAAACAATGTGTTGCATTTCATGTGTTATTTTTGTGTTTGTGCCTCAACGCGTCACTCCCGCCCTTATATTTCAATACAATAATTGCTTGTTTTAGTGAGCTCTTACACCCCTCAATGTTTGTCCCATGATTTTAGAATGATCCTTATAGAGTCCTATAATGGAGGTCCGTGATGGGGAAAGGACCGAGATGATTATGAGGACTGAGCCCAATGTGCGTACTAGTTAAGGAAGTACGTGCAAGTTTGTGCACTCTCTTAAAAAAATGTCTACCTCCCAAAGTGTACCACCATCTGAAACTTTAGCACAGAAGGGAGAATGAAAACCCTTCTTGAAAACTTCAAACGCCTTCTCAAGAAAAGGAATGTAACTATTAAGCAGTTCAGAAGTTAAAAATAAAATGCTATTGAAACAATGAAAATGAAATTATCGTTCATTAATGTTATTTAAGAGCGCTGATAATGACTGGGGCGAGACTGTAATCACTTTCCCTGAACTCAGTTTTTTGTTTCGCCTGAGGATCTGCGGGGCCTTCTAGCCTAAATGGAACATGAGCTGGGAAGGTGATGATTCCTTACCAACCAATGGGTGTTGAGAGAACGTTTACTGCAATGGTTTGAAGCGATCAATCAATCAGCTACGGTTGCCTTCCTCATTGGCTGATGAAGTGAACAAATCCATTTTATTAAGCGATAGTTCTTACTACCTACCGTTACCCTTCTAAGGACGTTTCATTGGAGAGAATATTGAGAGTTATTTTTCTTTTGTGAACTTTGTAGTAATTTCTAACGACATTCTATAATTACATTTATTTTTAAACATCGCTATTTACTATCTTGCGAAACTTTTAACTGCGATTTTTCGGAAGAATTTACGTGATCAAACGTGCCGTAAACAATAATTTTGTAATTTTCTCTTTGTGTTGTTTTTAATGCATACATTACGTTGTTAGTTTTTTCTCAAATGTTAACAAGGAAAATGTACCCTTTAATTTAACCGTACGATGTAACGTAAAGCATATAAAAATATGTGCCCCTGTGGATGTATATTTCTGGTAATAAAAAAACAAATAAAACGTCAATTTATTTGAAAAGAACAAGTTACAAAATTGAAAAGAAAATTTATAAACCTTAGGAATAAGTCTTAATTTTCAATACTAATTATTGGTTATATAAATTAAATAAGAACCTATTTTCTTAACAAAAACAAAATAGTTTAACCGATGTCATTTTTAAATTTAGGTATTTATTTATATATACTTTCAAAAAGGTTTTGCACAACTTGTAATTGTTTGCACATGAAGTATGGTTGCTGGAACAGACAGTGCATTGCGAACAGACATTCGTCAGTTCTGTGGTGGTGTTCTATTTAGGCAGTGTGAGTTTCATTCCGTTATTCCTCTTGGGGCGTGAGCAATCCACTAACTCAGAACTACGAGTTGCGCAAAACTTTCTTTGATGTGTGTATTAACTAAGCGACGACGTTATAAACAAACGGAATAATTGCAACTGGGAAAGCTCAACATGAACATGACTACTGCTCTTAAGTAATATGATGATTACGTTTGTGAATGTTTCAGGATGCGTTACCAATTCGCATCAAAGGAGTTCACTTCGTCAACGCTCCAGTATTTATGGATAAGTTCGTGGCCTTCCTCAAGCCTTTCTTCAAAGCGAAACTGAGAAATAGGGTGAGAACAGCATGCCTTTGTTGAGTATCTAATTCCTATTAGTAATATGGTCACTTAACTATTCTTGTGCTTCAGAAAATATAAATTTTTATGTCACTTAAAAGTAATATAACGCAATGTTGATGATCTTAAGAAGAAATTTAAGTAAGAACTATTATACCATTCTAATAAACTGACATGATTTGAAACTCTGTAATTTTACGAAATATCTTTTAAAATAAAACTTAGAAATACGTGACATGGAAACACCTGTACACTGTACTTAAAACAAAACGCTTTCCTTTCCTTCACAGATACCCGTACTCCCTGCGAAACAGGTTGCATGAATTTAGTGGTTTGTTGTTTCTCTCTTAACAATATATCATTTACAATAGTTGAACAAGGGACAAGAATATTTTTGATGCAGTTTCTTTATGTACAGTCGAAAAAACTGCTATGGCGATTACAAAGATCCCTCAGCATATATTTTCTTAGATTATTGTATAAAAGGCTTATATTACAACTTACGTACTCATTTATAGTCTCGCTATTTTTAAATCCGAAGTGCTTGTTCGAGTTTATCAAAGAAAGTATATAATTAACGTGGTATATTTGTAATAGCTAATAGCTTAAATAATAATAATATCCTTGGAAAAAAAGTATATTATGATCATCAATAAGGTTATTTTCGATTTGCTTTTAAGGCTTTACTGTCAAAGTTTATTTTAATTGAGTTTTGTTTTGGTCGTCTCTCTCACGATTCGCCCGAACCAAGATACACTTACCTTTAAAAAGTGATGGGCGTGACATTGTACGATGGGAATATTTTGATATTAGTTAAGCGTTTTTAACGGTGTAGTATCCACTACATCTTCGACTTTTCTTACAAATCTCCTTAATTAAAATTTATGACCAGACAAAAAAACTCAAATATTGGCATTACAAAGAAATACTTTACATTTTATTTTTGTGGGATTGGCGTTATTAAATGGTCAGGTAATATTTGATTTCAGGCACATATAAGAAAAATAAGTTCAATTTGGGATTAACTGTTAAGTATTTGCCTAGGCTTGACTAGCTTGGTTTTTAAATGTTGACTCCAGAAATTAAATTACGGAGGAAAATACAATAATCCAAGATGGTTTGCATACTTCCCCTTAATTATGGTACGGTTGTAATAGGTTTCGGCGAAGTTGCAGCAATGTATTCTTGTAAACGCGAACTTGATAAAATCCTGGTGTTTCCATAAATGATCTGATACTCCTCGCTATAAGCATGTGTATGGTCACGTAAAGATGGTTTATAGTATAAAGCATCAATAAATGTGGGTATGCTTCACAAATATGAATAATCGGGACAAAAATTTTATTTACCTTTGAATTTGTTGACAATTTTTTTTATATGTAGGTAACTGCAAATTTTTTTCTATCGTAAAGAAGAAAAAAGTATTTCAGAAATAATTAATTTAGTATTGATGTTCGAGTGGCGTAAAAAGAGGGGAAAACAGGGCACAATTTTCATTTCACGCTTGTTATGACTCGTAGCAACTAAAACTGACTGCATGGATGTTCCCAGATACACGTTCACACGAAAGGCATGGAGGCGCTGCACGAGATCTACCCACCAGAGGTCTTCTCAAAGGAGCACGGCGGGAAGGCTCCGAGAGTACAGGAAATAAGTGGTAAGTATTAAACATGGCGGACGTTGCCTGTAGCTGGTGAATGTCTCTGGCCTACGTTGTTGGTCCCCGGCCCAAGCGTTTCATCACCACGAAAAAAAATCTGGTAAACTTCCTAATCTATACTGGAAGTTTTTAACCAACGCGTTGCATGAAAATAATACAACGAAACAGCCTGTAGATATAAGAATATTGGACTTCGTAACTACACAATCGTGGGAACTTTTCTACGCATTTGACCATCTCCTGAGCAAACCTTGGAACGCGGCCACCGATGTATAGGAAAATTAATTTACCATTCTCGATATCTTACAATACGTATACAGTGCACTGGTATAGTAAATTTGAGAATATTTTATTACAGTATAGCTTCACCACTGTAAGGGCCTCACTTCAAACCACGCTTCAGTGATGACCTAAAAATGTCGTTACACCGACGGCCACGAGGGAAAAACTGCAATAATCCACTAAACCAAATTATTGTGAATATAAAATTATTTTGTATTTACCAGATTAATGGTAGATACGAAATATTCATTCATATTTAAATCAATAAGCAACCGGCTGGTGTTAGCTACAAAATAATGTTACAAACACCAACTCGAATTATCGTATGACTTATCAATAATATTGCAAACTGATAAGAAAACGTAATATTCGGGCAACGTTTACGTGTGTAACACCACTACTAGAGAAAGCAATAATCCTTTTGAAAAAAATGTATGAAAACCTCTATCGTTTGGTTAACAACTGCTCACTTTTTATAGATAAAAACTGTCCGTTAATCAAAGTGTTTTGTTTGGCAAACCAAAGTCTGTAATTCTATTTTGCGTAAGTTTCGTTCACAAAATTGTTTTACCCTACGGTTGGTGTGCCCACATACACCACAGATGTGGAGTAACTACGAATAAACTATAGACGTCTATCATTGGCATATCTACGATCCGTACTGTTTAATTACCGTGCGATAGGCCATTACAGAATTAACATAGATCAAATAGAAACACTCAATGCATGAAGTGTTCGTTTGTTTCCTAAATGTGCCATGCATCACCATCGTTTTATACTTCTGTTAACATAAAAGTGTCTCATTTTTTTAATACGTTTAAATATATTTTTAATTTGTTTATTATTTTAGTTTATCTACAATTATCTTTAATAGACACAAAGAGAAAATAGTATTGTTGGTAAGACCTAATGATAAATAATTCCTATGTAAAAAATTATTGAACTGAGTGCGCTCAAATGCGGTGCGTTGTCAGTTTAGTGTAATTGTATGACTTATTTAAGCTTCGTTAACCTGAGACGCAAGAATATCCCGAAAATAGATCTTTAACAGGACTTCAGAAAAATTGTAAAAAACCATCAATTGAGTATAGCAGCATTCTCTCGAAAAATTTGATTGAACACTAGTAACAAGCGTGTACCAGTTATAACGTGACGGACGTTGCGGCATCTTCCATCTTAACTTCCCATGCCGCTAGGAAGCAACCTGGAACTCTGCGGACTGGCAATGAATAGTCTTTAGCAAAGGATCACGTCTTGTTAGATATCGCAGTTGTAACTCACCGAGGAAAAGGGTCTGTTGAAGGAAACAAAGGCTGTTTCGCGCAACAAAATAAATTACTTGTATAGAGGCAATAAAATATTCTGATTTGAAAACAGATGTATTTGTTGTCATTTTTTGTTCAGCAGAAATTGTAGGATTTGGTTGGTGCAACTAAATATTTGTTTGACTCTACGTACATTCAAAAGTTTCGGTTAATATATAAACACAGAAGCATAACCGATATTAGAATCTAGATTATTTGCTTGAGAACGTGATGCCCTAGAACACCAGCTAAAGTCACTACTGTACAAATAAGAATGTTTTTAAAAATATAAAATGTTAATACTTGACAACGTACGGAGATGATTATTACAAGAATTCCAGCTTTATTTTCTAGTTTTCTGTTGGATTTGCGTTTTAAGGACTATTATACTATTAATAAGAATCAAGAAATGTACTAAAACTCTGCTACTATCCTAATGGTCAAAAAAATACAAGCAAGCAAATACTCGAGCTATATTTTCGAACGAAGTCAATTAAATGAGTGGCCAAACAAATTAATGCATTAAATTCAACAAATGATCTTGTACACAATCTAATTAATTTTGGCCCAACATGCATTAAAACGTGTATTGTGTTACGAAAAAAATAATTTTGTTGCTCTTCTAGTTTTCTTTACAAAAAAAATACTTTGTTGGGGCAGCAAAATATATTTTCGGCCCTACACAAACAACAACTATTTTGTTGGACTTTCTCCTCAGTGCACATATTAGTATATCGGACACGGGTCNCAAACCTTGGAACGCGGCCACCGATGTATAGGAAAATTAATTTACCATTCTCGATATCTTACAATACGTATACAGTACACGGGTATAGTAAATTTGAGAATATTTTATTACAGTGTAGCTTTACCACTGTAAGGGCCTCACTTCAAACCACGCTTCAGTGATGACCTAAAAATGTCGTTACACCGACGGCCACGAGGGAAAAACTGCAATAATCCACTAAACCAAATTATTGTGAATATAAAATTATTTTGTATTTACCAGATTAATGGTAGATACGAAATATTCATTCATATTTAAATCAATAAGCAACCGGCTGGTGTTAGCTACAAAATAATGTTACAAACACCAACTCGAATTATCGTATGACTTATCAATAATATTGCAAACTGATAAGAAAACGTAATATTCGGGCAACGTTTACGTGTGTAACACCACTACTAGAGAAAGCAATAATCCTTTTGAAAAAAATGTATGAAAACCTCTATCGTTTGGTTAACAACTGCTCACTTTTTATAGATAAAAACTGTCCGTTAATCAAAGTGTTTTGTTTGGCAAACCAAAGTCTGTAATTCTATTTAGCGTAAGTTTCGTTTACGAAATTGTTTTGCCCTACGGTTGGTGTGCCCACATACACCACAGATGTGGAGTAACTACGAATAAACTATAGACGTCTATCATTGGCATATCTACGATCCGTACTGTTTAATTACCGTGCGATAGGCCATTACAGAATTAACATAGATCAAATAGAAACACTCAATGCAGGAAGTGTTTGTTTGTTTCCTAAATGCGCCATGCATCACCATCGTTTTATACTTCGGTTAACATAAAATTGTCTCATTTTTTTAATACGTTTAAATATATTTTTAATTTATTTATTATTTTAGTTTATCTACAATTATCTTGAATAAACACAAAGAGAAAATAGTATTGTTGGTAAGACCTAATGATAAATAATTCCTATGCAAAAAATTATTGAACTGAGTGCGCTCAAATGCGGTGCGTTGTCAGGTTAGTGTAATTGTATGACTTATTTAAGCTTCGTTAACCTGAGACGCAAGAATATCCCGAAAATAGATCTTTAGCAGGACTTCAGAAAAATTGGAAAAAAAACATAAATTGAGTGTAGCAACATTCTCTCTAACAATTTGACTGAACAGTAGTAACAAGCGTGTACCAGTTATAACGCGACGGACGTTGCGTCATCTGCCATCTTAACTTCCCATGCCGCTAGGAAGCAACCGGGAACTCTGCGGACTGGCAATTAATAGTCTTTAGCAAAGGATCACGTCTTGCTAGATATCGCAGTTGTAACTCACCGAGGAAAAGGGTCTGTTGAAGGAAACAAAGGCTGTTTCGCGCAACAAAATAAATTACTTGTATAGAGGCAATAAAATATTCTGATTTGAAAACAGATGTATTTGTTGTCATTTTTTGTTCAGCAGAAATTGTAGGATTTGGTTGGTGCAACAAAATATTTGTTTGACTCTAGGTATATTCAAAAGTTTCGGTTAATATATAAACACAGAAGCATGACCGATATTAGAATCTAGATTATTTGCTTGAGAACGTGATGCCCTAGCAACACCAGCTTAAGTCACTACTGTACAAATAAGAATGTTTTTAAAAATATAAAATGTTAATACTTGACAACGTGCGGAGATGATTATTACAAGTATTCCAGCTTTATTTTCTAGTTTTCTGTTGGATTTGCGTTTTAATGAGTATTATACTATTAATAAGAATCAAGAAATGTACTAAAACTCAGCTACTATCCTAATGGTCAAAAAAATACAAACAAACAAATACTCGAGCTATATTTTCGAACGAAGTCAATTAAATGAGTGGCCAAACAAATTAATGCATTAAATTCAACAAATGATCTTGTACACAATCTAATTAATTTTGGCCCAACATGCATTAAAACGTGTATTGTGTCACGAAAAAAATAATTTTGTTGCTCTTCTAGTTTTCTTTACAGAAAAAATACTTTGTTGGGGCAGAAAAATATATTCTCGGCCCTACACAAACAACAACTATTTTGTTGGACTTTCTCCTCAGTGCACATATTAGTATATCGGACACGGGTCCAATTCCCGCCATGTCTATTTGATTTTTTTTTTCCATGGTTTTCCGTAACCACCCCTAGCAAATCCGGCTAGAATTATCTACACAGACGACAACCGACTCACCCGCCCCCCTCCCCACTTGCTGAATCGCCGAACCGTTGCTTGCGTTTCTAATAGTCCTGTTTTGGAGGAAACGTTATTCGATACGCACAGTTTAAGAAATTATTCGTAAATTAGCCACTCCAGTGAATACGCAGAGTGAGAAAATGCGATTGGTAATTTTTTCCTACGCATCCATGGTGGCGTTCCTGCATTTTCTCAGGAAAGAATCGAATCACTATGTTTATTAGCGACGCTAAACAACCCTGTAATAAACAACCCTGTGATATTATTTTCTATAAAATATATAATGCAATATTTACGCGTATACGAGGTTTCAATAACCTTCGTGCAAATCTGCTTATTCCCTTTGGTTATTGCGCAAATATATTTGTGATATTACATTTTCTTTTGTTCTTGAATTAACCAATTACAAAAAAAAGTCTATGTTTCAAAATCCGACGCGCCACTTCAAATGTGTAATATTTTAATAATCGAATCACGAAAGTATATCTGAGCTAAAGTGTATCCAAATACAACGCAAAAAACCAGTTGCTATTTATCCCAAATAAATATATTTTTTTTATTATTATAAACTTATACGATTAAAATGAAGTTAGTTTTCTTTTCACAATTTTTGCGGATGATGTTATCTAAAGTAAGGATATTTTGGCAAACTGTGTAAGTGGCCTCGAGTCTTATGTTGCCCAGCACTTAGCAGAGCGNTCTAAAGTAAGGATATTTTGGCAAACTGTGTAAGTGGCCTCGAGTCTTATGTTGCCCAGCACTTAGCAGAGCGCGAGCTATCTGCCGCGCCGAGAGACTAATATAATGTTCACTCCTAAAATATTCTCATATGTTTGAAAAATATATATATAAAATTACAACGGCATGTGGTACAAATTCTTTGTGGCAACGAAGTCTACGTCTTTACATCGGTTAATGCATTGGTCCACTTAAAATTCGAGAACTGATTTTTGATCTGTAACTGTCAATGGCAGACAAATATCTACTGAAACAAAACAGAAAATTCAAATTTTCAAATGATTACAAAACCTTTTTTTACTGTCCAAAATTAATGTCCAGCCACGGGGAAAAANCAGAAAATTCAAATTTTCAAATGATTACAAAACCTTTTTTTACTGTCCAAAATTAATGTCCAGCCACGGGGAAAAATGTATTTGCTATTTCGCACACAGTATGTGACAAACATCTTGACTATTAATTTTGAGTTTAATATAGACATTAACAATACGACGGAGGTTTATAGACGTATATTACAACATATAGGTCTTAGAGTTACAAATTGGGTACATGGTGATGAATATTTATATTTTTAGTATCTGAAAAAGAAAATATTTAAGCAATTAAATAATAATTTGAAATTTGAGTAGCGCACATGTTGTAAAAACACAAGATGCAATGTAATAAAAGTATGAACTACAAATCGCATGTTCATGCTTGAGTGAAAAGAGAATTATATATATACTTACTTTTTTCGGTTTGAAATTACATACATTTTCTCTATTTGATATTATATTTATGAATTGGATTATATAATTTTGTACATGTATTAATAATTTATGTTTGACATTTTTTAAAATTGATGTATTGTTTCAGTGTGTATATTTCTTATATTTGACACTATTTACTTCTTAATAAACGTTAGCCCACAGCATTAAGATGTGTGTGTCTGCATGTGCAGCACACTTAGAATAAAGTAAACAATATTTACGCAGGAGTAATATAAAAACACTGACACCACCCAAACGATAACTTGTTCCCAACAGGTTTCCATGAATACAAATATATCATAATTTTAGAACTCCAAATTTAACTAATGCCGTAATATATTCTAGTATGTAGTTGAACCAAGTCACACGACTTACACAGAAGTAGGCTAAACTAGCGTGTCGGTACGCTTAGGTCTGAACAAACTTGAATACTGATTGGCTGGAGACATTCCACCCCCTTCATACTGCATTTCTCTGCTGTATTAAAAAATGTTGACATGTATGGCATATTTGAGTGAATGATACAACATTAAAAATACCATTGTTTAGAAGACGCGAAGAAAATACAAAAAATTTCATTATCAGGTTTTTGAGAAGGAAGTCTATTAGTTTCACTCGGGCAATTCAAATATCCACTCTAATTTCCTATTTTACTGTAATAAACAAACTAACTTACTTCACAAAAATAATTTAAAACACACTCTCTAGTGCTATATTTAACACTAAATACGACTCTGAGCAAATTAAACTATGCAAAAAAACAGTGGAAGAGCTCACCATATTATGAAATCTAAAATATATTTTTCTTTCAAAAGTGCACAGCGTGTGATTTACGTTATTAAGATCAATGGATATAATTTTTAAAAAAGATTTATTTGCTTTCAATAATTTTTTTTAATTGTCTACTTAGCATTATGTTGTCCCAAATGGCATATGTCTCTATCCCTAGTTCAAACCCTTGAACAGCACAATTTGAGAATAAATTAGGCCAAACAAATTTTGGGATATTGAATTAGTTCAAAATAAATATGTTTGAATAAAGTAACCAAATTCCAAAAANCAGAAAATTCAAATTTTCAAATGATTACAAAACCTTTTTTTACTGTCCAAAATTAATGTCCAGCCACGGGGAAAAAATGTATTTGCTATTTCGCACACAGTATGTGACAAATATCTTGACTATTAATTTTGAGTTTAATATAGACATTAACAATACGACGGAGGTTTATAGACGTATATTACAACATATAGGTCTTAGAGTTACAAATTGGGTACATGGTGATGAATATTTATATTTTTAGTATCTGAAAAAGAAAATATTTAAGCAATTAAATAATAATTTGAAATTTGAGTAGCGCACATGTTGTAAAAACACAAGATGCAATGTAATAAAAGTATGAACAACAAATCGCATGTTCATGCTTGAGTGAAAAGAGAATTATATATATATATACTTACTTTTTTCGGTTTGAAATTACATACATTTTCTCTATTTGATATTATATTTATGAATTGGATTATATAATTTTGTACATGTATTGATAATTTATGTTTGACATTTTTTAAAATTGATGTATTGTTTCAGTGTGTATATTTCTTATATTTGACACTATTAACTTCTTAATAAACGTTAGCCCACAGCATTAAGATGTGTGTGTCTGCATGTGCAGCACACTTAGAATAAAGTAAACAATATTTACGCAGGAGTAATATAAAAACACTGACACCACCCAAACGATAACTATTTCCCAACAGGTTTCCATGAATACAAATATATCATAATTTTAGAACTCCAAATTTAACTAATGCCGTAATATATTCTAGTATGTAGTTGAACCAAGTCACACGACTTACACAGAAGTAGGCTAAACTAGCGTGTCGGTACGCTTAGGTCTGAACAAACTTGAATACTGATTGGCTGGAGACATTCCACCCCCTTCATACTGCATTTCTCTGCTGTATTAAAAAATGTTGACATGTATGGCATATTTGAGTGAATGATACAACATTAAAAATACCATTGTTTAGAAGACGCGAAGAAAATACAAAAAATTTCATTATCAGGTTTTTGAGAAGGAAGTCTATTAGTTTCACTAGGGCAATTCAAATATCCACTCTAATTTCCTATTTTACTGTAATAAACAAACTAACTTACTTCACAAAAATAATTTAAAACACACTCTCTAGTGCTATATTTAACACTAAATACGACTCTGAGCAAATTAAACTATGCAAAAAAAACAGTGGAAGAGCTCGCCATATTATGAAATCTAAAATATATTTTTCTTTCAAAAGTGCACAGCGTGTGATTTACGTTATTAAGATCAATGGATATAATTTTTAAAAAATATTTATTTGCTTTCAATAATTTTTTTTAATTGTCTACTTAGCATTATGTTGTCCCAAATGGCATATGTCTCTATCCCTAGTTCAAACCCTTGAACAGCACAATTTGAGAATAAACTAGGCCAAACAAATTTTGGGATATTGAATTAGTTCAAAATAAATATGTTTGAATAAAGTAACCAAATTCCAAAAAAAATTCAACTTTCCCAAAACACACAAACAGCCATATCGTTGCATTAGGAGAAACAGTATTTAAAAATAGCGACGAAAGTAAATACTATATTTTATAATTCATTATATAATTGGCTATTTCGCTTCTGACATATTAATTTATTCGGTGGTAGTTCTTTGCCGTGGTTATTAAGGTCGAAGATAAAGATCAAATGTTAGTCTAAATGTAACAGCTTTTTATGATCTTTATAACGTTGTATTTTAAGGAAGCGAATAGAGAGATACAACCATGCCAATCTCTAACTTTCACATACTTTAATTTAGGGAAGGGAGGGGAGATTGCCTTTCCGTTCTTAATTCCCAAATATATAGCTCACCATTGGGACGATATTCGCTATACTTAGTTTTAGTAAGATGTTTCTGTGCATCGGAAATTTTCTTTACCGTGTTATTTTTCCTTGTGATTACAAAAAATACTATCGATGAAGCTACGTGTCCTTTATAACTGAACGACCCAACTACTTCAGTCAATTCATTTTGTAGAGCAACAGCATAGGTCCAACATAATTATAATTAAATACGAAACAGCTACAAATAAGCATGTGTCACGTTTGTATTTCGATACCGCCATTGGGACGGGTTCTTTTGCAGAAGGTTGTTCTGAGGCATGGCGTATATGAAGAATAGTAGAACCAACTTGGCTCTACACGAATGAGCTAATACACTGGTTCAATTTCTCGTGTGTTTGCCTTAACGAAACTATCAATCTAAGTGAACTTCCGTTTGCAAGATGGCATGGCCTTCCACACGTTAATTCACGTGTATCGCAAAATGTAATTTATTTGGGCGGAGCCAACTTCTGGAAACTCAAGGAGGATTATATTACGCTCGTCATACAAGAGACAGCAGCCACAAGTACAAAAAAAATTTGGTTTTATCAGAAGAAATGTGTCGTTAGCGGGTTAACACCAACCTCACATTAAAACAATTTTGTAAGTGAATTGACAAAGTAGCGAAGAACCACAGACTTTTGCTTTCCCAAAGAAATACTATTATTAATGCACAGTATTTATCAATTAAAGGTTAGCAGTTGTGAAGTAACCGACATAACTGGGTGGTCTTTAAAATATTCAGTAAACATCAGTCATCAACATGACTAGACATGTTTCTTTGTCAATAATCCCATTCTAATAGATATTTCTTGAAAACAATTGTACACGTTTTAATATGTTAACTTTCGGAAAATTGAGCATAGTCTGTTTTATGTTAGTTGGCCAGATTCTGACAGTTCGACGAAAGTAGCGTCAATGTTTGCTTTTCGTTTATGTATCCTTTCGCCATCAGCTGTTGCGTCAAGTGGAGGCTGTATTTTTTATCAATACACTGTCAGCTAATCAGCTTGCCTTTGTACTGTTATGCTTAACAAATGTTAAAATATTATATTGTGACATCTGTCTAAAAAAATTAGTAGGTTATAAAAGTAAAAGTATAAAACCTTGCAAAAAATTTCATATTTTCTAACTCTTTCTTAATTTTTCCGAGACAGTGAACTTGGATTAACATTTGCGAGATGGTAGTTGTAGCTATTACCACACTTTGGACGTTACAGCTAATATATTCTATTTGGAAATATGTGACGTGGAATAACGTTACAATTGCTTGAAAACTATTCACCCGAGTCCCACTTTCTTCGAAAAAAGGAAATAGGTTTCCGGGATAACAATATGGCGTATAATTTGCGTAGACGAACGATTACCAACGGAATAGAAATTACTAGTACTCAAAACCACTGTACACAAAATATGTTACTTTAAAAATTATGCAGAGCTCGCGGAAAAATTTAACTTTTGGTATCTGTACGTAAATCTGTTAGCATTGAAGCTTTCTTATCTGGCTGGTAATGCTTCGGGAAAGATCCGATAGAGGGAGCGCATGTCACGACAGAGCGAGGTGAGAGCTGTTTAAATTGCTTAAGAGATAGCGTATTTTTGAAGGTTCACTGTTCTTCTATTACTGGCTCGGAACCACATGAATTTGAAATATATTTTGTTAAATTATTAGAAAAAATAATTCAACAATATTATGCAATATTTTTTAATACTTTTGGAATTAATATCAAGCACATATGAAAAGCATGGTTGGAGAGGCGTGATACGACGTGAAAAGGGTATTTGAAGTTGCGTTAAATTTGGATGCGGGTCGTTTTATTGTGTATTTCATTTTGAACACCTATACACTACTACATTATCACAAAGTTTAGTTTGTNAGAAAGTTCAGTTTGTAACACTGACAACCATTGTTTTGTGACTTAGTAAAATAAAGGTATTAATTAATCTAGGAACTCTTTCTTATCGCGTATTTTCTACTTGTCTAATGTGCGTCGGCAGTGCACTCAGAATAACCAACGTAATTTGAACTTTTGTAGGTTCGTGCATAAGCTNAAGTTGCGTTAAATTTGGATGCGGGTCGTTTTATTGTGTATTTCATTTTGAACACCTATACACTACTACATTATCACAAAGTTTAGTTTGTAACACTGACAACCATTGTTTTGTGACTTAGTAAAATAAAGGTATTAATTAATCTAGGAACTCTTTCTTATCGCGTATTTTCTGCTTGTCTAATGTGCGTCGGCAGTGCACTCAGAATAACCAACGTAATTTGAACTTTTGTAGGTTCGTGCATAAGCTGATACAGGATTTTGTAAAAGTATATGTCAAGTTGCCAATCACTGACTGTCAAAATCTGGCCAACTTATATGAGACAGACAATAACTGTGTCACATATGCAGAAAATGCAGTCAGATATCACTATCAAGTTGATGTGTGGCAACTATAATGTACTCATCTACTAAATGACTATTATTTCACAAAGTTCTTAACCAAATTAAAATATATATTTATTATTGTAACTGCAATTTGCTTCATTTCAGATGCATGGTTCAAAACACTTCAGAACGAACGTGACTGGTTCATCAGTGAGGAGCAGAAGATAGCGGACGAGTCGAAACGGCTCGGAAAGGTTTTGGATTCCGGAGAGCTGTTCGGGATGGACGGCTCATTCCGCAAACTTGCCATCGATTAGTCTCAGCAACACCTCCACTAATTTAATATTTAAGATATATTAACATGTTTATAATTGCCGATATTTTTTCTAATGAAATTATTGTCCTTTTACTTTAGTAAGAATAAAAGTAGATTTTTGTACATTTATCGTTTCAATCGTCCTCTATTAGAACATACCAGCAAATAATTACAACTTTACTAAAAGATTACGTAGGCAAGAATGTTTTCTTCTATAATTTTACGTTGTTACGAAGTTTTCAGGCCTAACACAACTGAAAATGTCAGTGGAAATAGAAGATAAAAGCTACGTTAATGGATCTCTCCTTGAAATTTTTTGCAAGCGTTTTATAATTTTTCCTAAATTTTCTGGATTCAAATTAAATGTATAAAAGTGTAGGGAAATTAGTATTCTCCCGAGACAATGTGTGGTATACCTAAACTGTTGATGACGATGAGTTGACAATTCTATAATTGTCAGGGATCAAACACACCGGTGTATTGATGGAAGCTTGGTCGTGCCTGAAGCGATTTAGGCTAAATGATCGTGCAGTGGCAAGGTGTCACCTTGCGCGGTATGGAGACGGACATATCAACAGACCATTTGAGTAATTGCAACGGTCGGCGCCAAGAATTGAAATTAAATTCCCACCTCCCTCTCCCCTCCATCCTCATCCCTACTCCTCATCGGTTTAAGGTTATGAGGGAAAAATACTACCCAAGACCATTNTCCCTCTCCCCTCCATCCTCATCCCTACTCCTCATCGGTTTAAGGTTATGAGGGAAAAATACTACCCAAGACCATTCAGACTTTCTTACTTAAACAATAAGATACATTACTTGACAGAAATATAATACAATTTACTGAACTCACATTATAGTTTTCTTAGAAACAGTATTTTTTGAATCCAGTTTTCCTTCACAATTTTTTTTTTCAATGGACGGAAAATTCACTATTTTCAATCTTTCTTCATAGCAGATTTTATTGCGTCTAAAAATTGGGTTTGTGTAGCCGCTATAGAAGAGGTGTTTGTGTTACTCTAGAAGAATATTTATATTTGGTTTTCTAGTTTGCAGGATGTTATAACCTCAGAAAATTAGAAACAAGATGAAACCGATGTAAATATCAAACCTAGTATAAACTACATTGATGCAAATACTTTCGGTGAAGATCTTAAAAGGTAGGTTTTGACGTCTTGTTGACACAGATGTTGTAGAAATGAAATCAGATACATAAACGGAGTTATGACAAGGACAGTCATTTTTTAACAACTATGTGAGCCACTTAAACCATATCATTTAACATAGCGTACTTTGTCACTATCTGAGTGCAAACTGCGGGGGCAATCTGTCATTGCTCGAAGAGATATTGCAAAAAAGCTGCATTGTAAAGTGTGGTTTTCCCATAATAGATGGCGGATACAAAATTTTATCTACTATCATATTTTATGTTTGTCAGAAATAATACCGTTACAGAATATACTCTCAATTCATAAAGTGGGTTTAAAAAATACTTTGGACTTATGGCATACTAGCCTAAAATATATACATGGCTAATATGTTGCAAATATATGACTAATCTTTAAGTTATAAAAATTAGAGTAGCAAAAAAAATAACATTTTGCCTGAGTATGAGAGGAATCTGTTGGTTGTTTCCAAAATATGGCATAAATTTTATAGTTTAGTGTGACATTGTATTACAAATTGGCGAGAAAAAAATGGCATGTATTGGCACATGTTATGCTTGAAATTGATAAGTTCCTTCCCGCATAAAAAGTTTAGTCGAAATTGCTTAAACGATATTGTAAATATAGCAAATTAATCTAAATTATATGTATGTTAGCCATTTTGAAAAAAAGAGGTTTATAGATTTAAATAGTATAGGGTTACATGGTCTTAAAAATAGTATTTACATGCCAAAGTTGGTGGCTATCGGTTAAGTTGTTTCCCAGATATAACCAAAAAGTTCAATTTTTTAATATAGTGCTATCTTCCAAAATGGTGAAATTATTGAAATATCCTCCAATAAATTCAATTCATACATGATTTACTGTCAGCACTCCTAATTTAGTTTCAATCTGTTAAATTATTGCCATGATATGACATATTGACCTCAATGATAAAATTTCAGACTTTTTGAAAATAAGAACCCGCCATGGTAGGAAACTCTAAAAACAGAGTGCCTGGTTTGGTGAAATTCGGTTAGGGTTTCAAAGGTTTTTAAGGAGACACACAAAGACATATTTACACACACAGCCACACAAACGTATACAAACACAGGCCGAGCGTGATCTCATAAACCTACCTTTTTTTTGGGGGAATAGGCTAAAAGTAAATGTAAACTAATTTAATTTTGCTACAAAAGTACGACGAACTGTCAACTTTCCCTTTTTCACAGCACTTGAAATTTTCCAGATTAATTTGTTTTGTTGGGCGAAATATTTTGAGCGCCATTTCTTTAAAGGTAATTTTGAATACGACGGAACGTGATGAAATCGACAAGGTTTGTGTAGTGTAAAAATATATTATTAAAATTACTGTGAATTTGGGCGTCTTTCATTTTAAAAATATCATTATATTTTTATGTAGCATCGAATGAAATCATATAAATAGAAAATAAATTAGACAATACTTGCTCTTGTGGAAGAGGTGGGGATGAAGCCAAATATTTCCGTCTCCAGCCAGTTTCCATTTGCAAGGGAGAACCTGGAACTTGCTGCAGACGAAAAGAAGAGAGCAGAGCAAACAAAAATGTATAAAATATCATAAATGCCAGATCGCTTTAAGGAGATAATTGAATTTTTTATACTATCCCTCATTCTTTAAACCAAACAACATTTCCATCCAAACAACATTTTCAAGTTATATTCGTTTAATATATGTTTCTTACACGTCATAAAATATAAAGAATAAAAATTAAATAATTTATTTTATACGTTATTTATATCAGTCGTTGCAAAGTTACACCGTTCTGCTGATAGACAAGCATTGTATTTGAGTGATACGAACTGCAGATCCCGAATTCTTACGTATTTTCATTAGTTAAAAGCAGGTTACATTTAAAAAATACATTTGTTATAAAGGTGAGTACATTGCTTGTTTTCAAGTAAAGTTCACCAGTCAACGATGTGTAATTAAAAACATATGAAGATGCATTATTCTCTCACACGCTGAGAGAAAGCTTTGTCCCCAGCTAACAAAACACTTGTTTGTATAGGACCAAATACCTTTTTAGTAGCCCCAACAAAATAATTTATTGAGTAAACAAAACTACAAAAACCACAAAATGGGTTTTCTTACTGTTACAAAATACACGTTTTATCAAAAAAAATCTTTTTTTGGGCAAACAAATATTATGCTGTCACCATAAAATGTTCTTGAATGAAGTATCTGTATTAGTTTGAAACTCATTTGATTACCATCGTTCGAAAATATATCTTGAGAACTTTGTTCGTAATATTTTGACTATTGGGACAAAAAGAGTAGTTGTTAGTACATTTATAGATAATTAATAATATAAATAATTAAACTGAAAACTTAAAAGTACTAAAGCTGCCATATTTCGTCAGCAGTTACTTCTAGTGAGTTTACTACAGCGTAGGTAAGGATTTGGTTTTTTTTTAATGAACGAAACAATTTAGTGTACGTAGAGCCAAAGCAATATCCAAATATCCAATTGTACCAACCAAATCTTAAACAAAAACCACAAAATAACTTGATTTCAAAAACAATCTTTTTCATAGCTCCTATACAAATAATTAATTTCGTTACGCCAAACAATCTGTGTTCTATTCAACAAAACCTTTTTGTCAGTGTTTTCCTTCGCTCATAATTGAATAATTTCAGCTTTCCATAAACCGAAAATTGCTTAAATGAATCGCCTCTATAGAAGTTGAAACAGGCCATTCTGAAATGGAAGGAATAATCTAACACACTCGTGGAACCTCAAGTTAATATGTCAAACAATAGTGATTTAGTTCCGTTTGCTCAATTACTACAGGAAATCAAAGAAAGTGCGAAGACACTGAATTTGGTGCGTAGCACAAAATCTACCTTACAGTAGTACAAGTATTTGAGTTTAAAAATATATTATATACAAATGTATAGAGACGAAATAATCACTTTTCTAACTGCGTTAAGTTGTGTCCCAGATATAAGACAAAAGTTTAATTATTTCATATCTTCCAAAATGGTGAAATTATAGAAATATATTCCAATAAATTCAATACATACATGACTTACTGTCAGCATTCCTAATTTAGTTTCAATCTGTTTTACTTATTACTAATAAAGGATATGTAAAAAAATATAAATGGCTCATTTATGGGATAGTCAACATGTTTTTTGTTNCTAATTTAGTTTCAATCTGTTTTACTTATTACTAATAAAGGATACATAAAAAAATATAAATGGCTCATTTATGGGATTGTCAACATGTTTTTTGTTATCAAAACAACATTATTATTATAAACTTATGTTATTCACGGGCCATAATTGAGGAAAGAAAAAACACAATAGTGTTATAACAAAAGTTATAATATTCTTTCTATCTTTCCATAACAACGAATTAACGAATAAACATAAAACATTTTCTCTTCTCTCTTTTAAAGATTTTTTTCGATAATTTTTAAATGGTGTTTGTTAGACAATTTAAGATCTGGTTTTTTTAATTATAATATTATATTATGGCCACGAATATATAATCGGGCACCCACTATCGCTTAATTTGAAAGTGTACTTCACAGCAAAATTATTTTAATAAATTATTTATTTATTTTAATTAAGTCTAAATAACATAGTAATGTTGTAGTCGAACAGTTCCAATAAAATAAAAGAATAGTTGAACAACAGAAGCCGCGTCAGAAGACAGATAGTTCGGAGCACTCCCGAGCGCATCCTGCAGGCAAAATAATAATGTAGAGGTTACTTGGTGGTCGCACAGGAATTACAGATGATACTGTGGTGCTGGCCAAAGAAGAGGAATCATGATTCAAAACGACCACGCCACGATTTGGTGTGTGGCTCACGTCCCAAGAAGGATGAGAAAGTCGGATAAAAACGCTATTTCATCACAAGGATGACGAAAAATTCCACTAAATAAATATGTAAGCTGGCTACATGCTGTACGGCGATATTGCGAAAAAGAAGGAAATAACCTGAGCGGAAATCTATATATACCAATAAATGATCCGGACTCCATGTTCACGTGCGATTAATATATACGTAACTCGAAAGTCGAGAAGAACACATAATGATTCACAAATGTCGTTTTTCATTCTGCTAACTTAAATTATAGCTCCACACAATATTATGTACGTATAAAATTGGTTAATATCAAGAAAATTATATTAAGTTTAACAAAAGTATAGAGATATATAACAGGTTAATATTTAAACATTACATAATTTTCATATAATAAAGATTTTTTACAACTTTAAATTGAATGTGCATAATAATTAGGCATAACTAAGCATGTTCTAACAGGAAAAGAAATTATTTGGCCGAACTCCAAATAAATAATAAAGAAATAAACAGAATAACGTCATGAAATTTGCACAACTGAATCTCACTTATTATTTTTTATGTATTCGCATATTATCCAGAACTAAAGTAGGCCCACTAATTTGCTTCGCAACTACTGCAAAACTTCCAGTGACGACCGTAGAATGATGGTTTTATTACCTAAATAACCAGGGAACCTCCTGCTGAATCCTGACAATCGCCTCCAAATAACCCTCACTCCGAGGGCCATTGAAGATATTCTGGCTAGAAATGACATAAAACTACAGTTTTTTTTAATAATATTTGTATTTGTAAAATATGGTAGCTGGTTCTATCATAGAATAAGGCAACATCGAGTTTCCTATTGTATACAAGGTGTTTTTTAATATAGTTTTGGAATCCAAATCACAACATATATGGACAAATACAAACAACAAATTGTATAAACAAAAGTTTTGGCAAGGTCAGCTAGTATTTTTAAATTTTTATTGAAGGTAGGAAAACAGCGATGGGTGTCCTCAACTTCACGTACATGCGTGCATTACAAGTTGCATATCACGTAGGCGAACGGAACTGGTCTTTCGTATGGTGACCACCTGTACATAGGCCACTTTGAAAATACTTGAAGACCCTAAGTCACCAATATTTATGTTTGTGTGTAAAATGCAATCACTTCTGGTAGCCTTCACTACTCAGTTGAAATCCCCCATGTATGGTGTCCCGTGTGAAGGCGCTCTCCGCCAGTTTCGTTTGCCTTCGTCATACGCAACTTGTGAACGCACGTATGTAAAGCTGCGTTGTTTTGTCTAAATTCAACTTAACTTTAAACATACTAGATAACCTTTCCAAAGATTTTGTAATGTGAATTTATTGTTTATATTAGCCCGTAGCTGCCGTGGTTTTAATTTCGACGTCTTAATAAAAAAAATATCTTGTATATAAACATTACAAGTAATGTATAGTGATGCCCGACAAAATGCGAAAATCGAGAGTAACTTCGCCGGAAATAGAACCCAGTTTTTCGTGGCAGAAGGCGAATGGCCTACCTTTCATACGACCGTGACTGTACTAAGACAAGTGATACTGGGTTCGCACGAAAGAATAGCCATATAAAAATACAAAACTAAATTAAAATTTTGTTTTCTCTGACGGAGTCGCGAGAGGTCAGACTAGTTCACCTGGGTGAACTGTAGGAGGGGTTGGGAGTGAAGAAGTTTGGGCGTCTCTTAATANGATTTGGGTAGCTCTTAACATCGAGGTATTGAGAGCCGATGAGGGTGAAGCGAGGTGATGAGGAGCAACTCCTGAATGCAAGGGCGGGAGAAACGGGAAATCTCCGAAAAAAACCCCTCCGGCCAGTGGCATTGTCCGACACGTTACCCCACTTGAGAAAATCCGGGAACTTCTCCACCGGGAATCGAACACGGTTTGCCTTGGCGGGAAGCGAGTAGTCTGGCCACCACATCACCGCGGCCCTCATAGAAGTATAAACTATTTACTATTGTGCTAGCTCATACTAAAAATGTACATATAAAGAGTAGAAATAACTATATTATATGTGCATTAATTTAAATATTAGTGTCTTAATTAAAGATCAAGGCACTCTGATACTCTCACATAGTTGATAACAGTAACGTGAGAGATCCAATGTAGGAATTATTTTTTTCGGGATTTTCTTTGAAACTGTTTATGACTATAATTTCGTAATATTTTATTCAACACAAGCTAAAATTTCGTGAAAGTATGATTTTTTCATATGTTTCGTTATACATCCCATCTCCTCTGCCTGATTCCGAACCATTAAAACAAATTTATTATTCACGCAAACTGTCTCCGTGCTGGCTAAGTTGAACGGCATGCTAAGCCCCGTTTATAGCAGCAGCCAATGAACTCTCGATCTCTGCTCGAGTGTCTATATATGTATGTATGTTAAGTTTAGCTTTGCGCCATTCTACAACGCGAAAATGTAGGGTCTCTACTAATAATTTATGCCACTTGAAACATTCTCAACGACATCAAATTTAAATTTTTTAAGAACATTATATTTCTTATTTGATGAAGTGAATAAAATCAAGAATGAGCTTGCAAGCTTTACAAAGGAGTAAATTATTCTCGCGTTTTTAATCTGAATAATAGGCTTCTTCTACTTGTAAGTTCAATGAGAGAGAAGTTTGTATCGGCCAACACAATAGTTGTTCGTACAGGGCCGACAATGTATTTAGTTGCCCCAACAAAGTATTTTGTTTGGTAAACAAACCTTGAAAACCAAATATGTTAATTTTGTTCATCACATAAATGACTCGTTTGAATTGACAAAACGTCTTGGTTGTGCCAAAAAAATAAAGCTAGACTGCCAACGAAATATATACTTGAATCAGCTCTATATATTTGTTTGACCACTCGTTTAATTGCCTTTGTCAGAAAATAAAACTCCAAAGTTTCTTTATAATTTTTGTGACAATTGGGGCAGAAACAGAGTTTGTTAGACTATTTGTATCTTCTTAATAATTGCGTGAACATCCTAATGAAACAAGTGTAACCGGAAACATTAAAGCAAAGATGTGAAACTTGAAATATTCATTTGCAGAAGTTATTCAGCATTGGAAACGTATGTATTTAAAAACATTCGTGTTACAAAAGTAGGCAGTTTAGTTGAGGTTCCTTAGGGCATAGTGCTTGGGCGCAAACGATCCGAGTTAGAATCCGGGTCGCGTTACCTTATTTTTTTAACCAACCTAAACTCTTCAATGTACATAGAGCCAAACAAATATTTAGTTTAACCAACCAAATCTTTGTTTGTGGCAACCCTATAAGAACATCAAAATGACTTCTTTTCAACAACAAAATATTTTTATTGCCCCTACACAAAACAATTAATTAGGTGTCGCCAAACCAACTGTGTTCGATTCAACAAAAAAAAACCTTTCTCTCAGGATATTTACTTACTTCAGCCAGTGGTTCAATTTGCTTACTCATAAGTATTTACGTGCCGNTTTAACCAACCAAATCTTTGTTTGTGGCAACCCTATAAGAACATCAAAATGACTTCTTTTCAACAACAAAATATTTTATTGCCCCTACACAAAACAATTAATTAGGTGTCGCCAAACCAACTGTGTTCGATTCAACAAAAAAAAACCTTTCTCTCAGGATATTTACTTACTTCAGCCAGTGGTTCAATTTGCTTACTCATAAGTATTTACGTGCCATTCTAGTGATTACATTTTACAAGGGTTATCACTCGCGGCGGTATATCGAGACTACATGCATATTTCGACTGTTGTCATTTCAGTACCGTTGATGTTATAAGTAAGTTAGCACTCTTCAGTTATATCTCTGCGATGAGTGCTGGGAGAATGGATGGAATATGCGACAACAGAGTGATACTTGCCGAACTACTAAAATACCATGGCGTCTTCTTCAACACAAAAATATTGCGGCATTTGATTTCAGCAAAAGTAAACGCGTGGGTAACCATAAAGAAAGAGTACAAGAAAAATATTGGAACGGC
This sequence comes from Clitarchus hookeri, assembly GCA_002778355.1. NCBI lineage: Eukaryota > Metazoa > Arthropoda > Insecta > Phasmatodea > Phasmatidae > Clitarchus > Clitarchus hookeri. The sequence goes on along the minus strand of NQII01005726.1, from coordinate 65,216 downwards.
AATAACAAAAGAAAAATTACAAATATCTAATTAGTAATATGGAATCGTATTTTAAGAAACAGTGATGTTTCAACTGCTGGAAGTAATCCAATAAAACTACTTGGGGCAAAATATATTGTTGTTTTTGCAGACAGATAAAACCCAGTATTTTGCATTGTTCTTGGAGAAGCAAGTATTGGAGTAAATGACGGTAATGAAACTAACGCAGAAGAAACCAACTCCCCGACAGAAACTGACCAAAATGCTGAAAAAAAGCAAGTAATGAGAAATAAGGATGGATAAGATACCAAAACTGGAAGGTGAAATTTAGTAAGCATACAACTAACTACTGGTGAACTACAAAGTTTTTTGTTGTTGTTGGAACAAATAAAAAAGAATCGATCACGTGAAGACCTTTGTTTGCGTTAGCGATATGGAGAACACTCGAACTAATGGCCAGCAACAAACAGTATCTATTGATGGAGGTGGTGAGTTAAAATAATTTTGGTATCAAATTAAATACAATTGCCCTTCCCTTCCATCATTTGGCGTACATAGTTGTGCGTTTTAATGTAATATAAAATATTTAAAATATTGNAAATAAAATATTTAAAATATTCGAATGAAGCTGTCTTCCATTAAAATTAATGACAGATCAAATAATATATTTAAAAAAATACTTATGGTGGAAGTGTGTGCCTACGTTATAACGTAAACGCTCGCAGATTTGTGGAGTGAGCAATAACATGCACATTGTAAAGCTCACGCAGGCTTTTGTCGTGATTATAGATATTTATTTACTTTTTTAAGCGCAGTAGGATTTGCAATGTTTGATTTGTTTAAAACAATTTAATACTCTTTTATATAATACATATTTAATATTGACTACAGACGCATCTGGAAAAAAAAAATTATTAATATCTTTATATATATTACAAAATCCTAACACTGTCGGAACGTTTTAAAATTCCTCGCCGACGATGCTAGGGTCATTGTGACTTTCAGCGTTCTCAAAATTGTCAGTACTATAATTCGAATGTGCATATTCAAAATTGGAACCATAATTCAAATGCTTGGCGATGTTATGTAGATGTGAAAGTATTACAGTTATTTTGTAAACTTGCCAGCGACACTCGTATTCGATTACCGAGAGTAGGAAAGCGTAGTTTAAGCTGACCAAATGCCTGCTCAATTATCACTCTTTGGCATGGATACGAATATAAAGCGGTTATAGTTTATTTGAAGGTTCGCTGTGCGGAGCGAGAAGCCAGAGCGATGCTCCATATCCACTGTCGCCGAGAAGACGAGCAGCACCAACAAACTGACTTAGTACTTTTCGTACAGAACTGTGGCGCCTGTCGCATCATGCATGCTTCTTGTTCCCGGACACTCGGTGTCAGTGGTCGTTATTATCTGTGTGAGTTTTATCTTGCTTGTGCCTTTTCAGTCGCGTTTCTTTTTCAGTTCATATTTTCGTCTACANTCTTGTTCCCGGCCACTCGGTGTCAGTGGTCGTTATTATCTGTGTGAGTTTTATCTTGCTTGTGCCTTTTCAGTCGCCTTTCTTTTTCAGTTCATATTTTCGTCTACAAATTCTGTAGGCTTTTTGATTTCTGCATGAGCGCACTCTGGAGCCCCTTCCACAGTAGGTCAACGAAATGTTGAATTCCATTCAGCGTTCGCTTTCTTAATTCCAGCAGCAGTCGTTGGAATTTTCTTTAAATCCGCCTTCTCCATAATACTTTATAACATACAGGCTATAGTTTGGTAAAGAATGGTTGTCTGAAATCATACATAGTCTACGACACCACTTTTAAATGCGAGATCAACCATTTTTCTTAAAAATATATCCACTCTTTTTCCTGGATTTAAGTGCTCCACCTGGAGTTTTGTCTTTTTTATCTAGAAAATGATGTTAATAATAGAATACATGTGGGAAGTCGGGGTCAATGTATTTGAAATAGGACAAAGTTGGCACATGGCACAGGTGCCGGTCGCCATGATATGACGTCAATCAACCACCATATTTGATCCATGTGAACTTAACCTTGACCCTTTACTCGTAACCTTGGATGACCTTCAAACCAAAAAATAACAAAATTATTAAAAACATAACAAACACCCAAAAAATTTACAAAAAAATTTTAAAATTTCAAAATTACCAAATATTATTTTTTAAAGATGTACATGTAGGAGTTCCAGAGTTCGATGACAAGTGGATGGACTAAGGCCCCAATCAACCGACCCTCACCAGGTCGGCCATTGTCCATCTCGTCAATCATGAAAGATGTTGACGGCCTTGACCTTGACATTCAACCTTAATCTTGGATAACCATAAAGCTACGAAATTCTAAAAAATTCGAAAAATATTTCCAAAAATTCCAACAAATTCCCAAAAAAACCTTGACAACTTAACACAAGACCCAAGCCGCAAGACCCAAGCCCCATGACACATGGCCCATGACTCATTGGCCCATGGAACCATTGTGACATTGACACATCATCTACGACCCATTGCCGCAAGACCCATGACCCATTCATTACCCATTACTTATGACCCATGGCGCATTAATAAAATGAATTTAAAAAAACTACAGAAAATTAAAAGAATAATAAATAAATGTNTACTTATGACCCATGGCGCATTAATAAAATGAATTTAAAAAAACTACAGAAAATTAAAAGAATAATAAATAAATGTATTCATAAATTTATGTTCAAAAAACTTTTATTTCCAGTTGTTTATTCAGCCCCATGTCAAGCAAACAATTGACTCTCGCCATTGTTTCTGATTGGTTAATTAGTCGACAGGCCTCCATTCCCCACTTTGCTCATTCTGTCGAATGACTCCACACAAATTATTAATTTTTTCGTTCGTCATTTGTTTACGTTTTCATCACTTATATGATGCTAATGTATTAATTTTATATTTCGCCGCCAGAGGAAATGTCGAATTAGCCACAGTTTTTTTTTTGTTGTATACTATGCCCTTGACCCCAGTTACATAGAACTCGAAAAATCGAGAAAAACCACAGTCCATACATTTGACAATTACTAGCTGGTTACACAAACGACCCATACCAACTTGCCATACTAGTCAACAACTGACTCCAGCTAAGACTAACTCCACCCAAGACTGGTTCCTGGTGATATTGACAGAGCACAAGACTAGCTCCTGACGAGACCAGTTCCTGCAAAACCGACAAGACCAACTGACAAGACCTACCTACCATACCACCCACCTATACAAACGATGATGGTTACTCTCGAAAAAAGTCTCTATAAGAGTCTCGTAGATAACCTCAACACAGAAAATTCTTCGCAAAAAAATTCTAATAGCTGGCTATGCCAAAGGCTCATACTAACTTACCATTCCAACTTACCAGACCAACCGAACGAACCAACCAACCATTTCCGAATCAAACCTGGAAAATGTTACCCTCACTTCATTCGTTGGTCGATTTTTAAACGACACAAGTAAGGAATAATACTTTTAATCGGACTATAGCCCTGTTACTACATGCAATCCCATAAATATGATGTAAACCAGACTTTTAATTGATTGTTTACAAAACTGAATTAATAAGTATTTCAGATAAGCAGAAGGGACGGTTTAAGAAATAAAACACACATTATTATGTATATACAAATTTGATTTATTTACTTACTATGTATATTTTATCCTTCTTATTATTTTGAACATTCCATTTTTACATTTCTCAGAAGTTTTCGGATCATGGAGGGTAGCCAACAGTCTTATCTGATATAACCCCGATCCTTCAGTTCATCGATGATTGAAGATATCTCAACATTTCGTGATTGATCTCCGCGTTTTTTCAGTTCAATCAAATATCTGAGCCTATCAACAAACCATAAGACATTGGTATCTTCGTCTTCGACGAAGCTGAAGACTGAAGCATGCCTTCGTCTTCAGCCACCAAGGCCTTACGATTTATTCTGCGATTTTAAAATTTTCAGAAAAAAATGCTTTTTTTT